>JAKSZP010010945.1:0-78327 GCA_022478985.1 Massospora cicadina | reverse complement strand
AGGCAAATTTTCTTAAATTTTTCATATAATTGAAGCATTAAGACTTGGAATTGGTCAAATACATGGGTTTCCCAATTCTTCCATGAGTTAAAAGGTGTATTTTCTTTATGCTAATGCTTGGTAGGTCCAGTTAAGAGGGTAGCAACTTCACTCAGGCACTGCTGTGGTGTAGCACCATAATCATCCCCCAAGCATTATATATACTTCAAGCCAGTCATCAATTGGGCCATGGTCAAATTTTTCCAAAGCCTGACAGGTGTATAGATATATAAAAGCTATTGCTACAGTCTGGTCCTTGGATTCTGGCATATTAGTTGGACAATCACCATTCTGTAGTAAGGTTTCTAAATTATAGGAAACTTCATGACAATTGGTGCTATATGCACCATTATTCTCAGAATTTTGAGGCATTTGAATCTGATATGCTGATTAGGCCAGTTTAGGATCTACTTCGCTTAGATAGGAAATCCATTGAATTTTAGAATAGATTGATAAAACAGAAGTAAGATAATCTAAATCAATAAAAAAATTAAACTTTTTAGAAAATTAGTGATAGATTAAATAGTGAAAATATAGAATCTTTCCATCACATTCACTGGAGGTAGTCCACAGCACTAATCCTACAAAAATAGATTAAAGCGCGGATCAGTTTAATCTTGTGGCACAGAATAACTCATACATGCTATTTGTGCCACAACACCAGTCATCTTTTAAATGTTAGATGACAAAATACAATGATGCTATCACAGGGTTATGTTAAATGATGTTGCCAAAAGTTTTTGAATAATGTGCAGTCATAAATCATATATTATGCTCTTTAATTTTTTACTATAAGGTAAAATTTAACCTATTTTTTACAAGCTTTTTTGACTCAACAGTGCATGAGTTTATTATTTACCAAACAATTCTAATTAAATATTTTAGCTCATATATTGATAGATGATATGGCCATCGATAAGTTTAGAAAGTAGTTGATTTTATTGAATCAACTAAATAACCAACTGCTTGATAAACCCAATGAACCTACAAATTGACTAAATCGCCATCCATTTAGCAAATTTATTGAGCCTATCGAATTACCCAAATATACACCAAACCACTTGCAAACCAATGAACTATCGAATCAACCGAATAATCCTAAACCGCTCAGCCTAAATGATATACTAATTTCCATTAAAATCGTATATATCAAATTTAAATCATATCGACCTTTATATTATCATGTTTGAAAAACTTGACTTTTTTAGTTATCTTAATTCATAAAACGTTTGCACCAAGTTTAGTTATTTTTGATTCATTTGTTTAGGAGATTTGTCACATATATAAATACCCACCCATAATAATTTTTATATACTTAGAGACAGGCGCAAAGATCAAAGGGCAGTATATATAGTATGTACATGTCTTTCAATTCATTTGACAAAAGCTATAAAAATTTATCGATTAAACTTGATGATTGCGAAGATACGCATTTAACATACAAATCAAAACTTTTAGATGGGCTAGTGGGGCATAGCTATCATCCCAATTAAAAATAATATTTATTTAGAACAATAATTTATTTAGATCTTGTCGCGGATTGCGTAAAGGCAAGAGTTACTTTGGACTTAGAAGAATCAGTTACGCATGATTTGAAGCATAGCTTATATGTAGTATAAATATTTGTATTTTGAAGATGTGCACGTTCCAACTGGTTAATCTTGAAGTTGGGATTGCGGCTCGACAAGTGTGGCACAGATCTCCCTCTCGGATTTACTTGAAAGTGCATCGGGGGTTGTAGGGGCATGGGCTTCTTTTTCAAGTGATTTGCTTCCAAGGTCAGCATTGGGTTCTTTATGTTTCAAAGACTAAATTTAGATTGAATAATTGTGAAGCTTACTTGTTCAGTCTCAAGGTTTAAAGGTATCTATAAAAATTAGGTAAAATGATAGCAATTACCTCATCTAGAATGAGATGAGGAACCTTATCTACGAGGCCCTCCTGGTCAGAATCATGGTTAACTTGGTCAGCTTCAACGTCATATCCCTCATCTGAAGAGGTTGAAGGAAGGATTCGATTGGTTAGATCCTCTCTAGGGGACAACTCAACATTCTCATGATAAGGTTGGGTTGACTTTAGATTTGATCCATTATATAAAAGCTTGATATCTAAATCTTCAACGGTGTGCTTCCCTACGCATAAGTAAAATTAACAAGGGTGGTACCTTCAGTTGAATACTTGATCACCTGCTTTATTAAGATACAGAATGAGCTGGATGTCTTCGTAGCTGACGCCTCGGCTTTGATACGTTTTTGGTCTCGATCTATCAAAACTTCGCCTGAGCCGACTGGACGCTAACAAATTAGTATCGTTTAAATGTTTACTTTATTATGGAAGTGGGACATTGCGAATGACTTCACTTGCTTACTCAATTTATACCATTTGCTTAACAAGGGACCATAAACTCCCTTGTTGATAGTAGTGGTTGATCTAACTAAAATCTTTATCTATTTGATTCTGGATTGTATCTTTTTCTATTCGAATTTCATCTATTATCCATTATGCCTTAGCCGCTTAATACTGAACTCTATTTTTAACATATCTTAATTAACTTTGGTACTCGCCTTAATCATATTAGCCACATTCATCTATGTAACCGTTATACACTTTACTCATTTGGATCAAACTACTGTTTGTATCACCAACTTCATTATCAATTATTCAAATTCCAAAAGTGTTCAAATTATACCATTCATTATATGGTCTCATCCGATCTACTAAGTACAATCAAATACGCCTATTCGTTTTTTATTAGCACATTAAGCTATCCGAGTTTACAGCTGTTACAGTATTAACTAGAAACATGTGTTTCATTATCTGTTTATACGATACAACCAATCACTCACCTATGTGCACCTTTATTAATTTTAAACCATTATACTAACTTCATTCTAAATAATTTTACACTCGAAAACTAAAAAACAAGTAGAATTTTAAATAAACCAAGTTCATATTAAGATTAATAACTTATTGACTGTTTAAATACTATCTTAAACTTTAAGATGTTTTATTCAAGGCAAGGGGACCAGGGGACCCTCCTTGCTGATAAAAAAATAAAAAGGCAGGTAAAAAAAGCAATAAGCTAAAAACCCACTTTAACCTCCTGCTATATCAAGACAGGCTCACACCTATCCTGACATATCAGAGGGGGAAGATGGTTTTTGAGGAAACTTTAAGATGTATGAGATTATGGAATAATATGTTGGTACTGTGAGTTTAAGATAAAGAAAACTTCGTTAGAATACCTTAGACTACACATAAAAAGCAGCATATTACAATTAATATTTCTGAAGTAAAAGTAAATTAATAAATTAATACCATCTTCCTCACTAATTTGAGGCTTTACTTTAGAATAATCACGGAAAATAGGTATATCAGCAGGATTGAACATGTTTTATCAGCGAGTCTTATGACAAGAATTTCTTCAGTATAGATAGCTCTTATATGTTGTCTGGTTAAAATCTTATATAATTTAAAATTTACAAGTTGATAATGGTTACAAAGGATGACATGATCTTTAATATAACTACCTATATGTCATAGTAATTTTTAGTTGGACTGTTAGCATATTAATGTGATATAATAATCATGAACAATGCAAGAAATATTAAAAAATACAAACGATGTCATAATGGTATTTCTTATAATAGTCTATTTGCCACAATTATTTTTAAGTTGGTCTATTACTTATATTAATGTGACATAGCCATGAACAACACAAGAAGTATCTTAAAGGATACAAAGCATTGCAAGATGATAACCATAAACATGTTATTAGCTTCCTTTTCTGCTTGTCAACCTTGTCAACATCACAAAAGTTAAATCTATCAAAACAAAACGTATGTGCCATTGGATAAAATTTATAGTGTAAGCTTAATTATACACAGCAATATGGTTTCTTTTGTTGCTTAACTTTATCCTATACAAGGCCAAAGCACTTTAAAGGGTTTGGAAGTAGCACAGATAAAGTCTGGGTGGAGATCTGTCAGTATTTTAAATGTTAGTAACCTTTTAAGAGCACTCAATTTTCATATAACTAATTTATATAAGATTATTAGCAGATCTGTATTAAGATTAATATTTAGGTATTTTTATTCTTTAGAATAAGGAAGTTTTTACCCTTATAATTATAGTCCAGACCTTATTAGTTGTATTTATATGAGTGCCTTTACTTGATAGATCTTAAAAATGATTAATAGTAATATTCCTGTTGGTAGTTTAGTTATATTTAACAAAAGAATAAACTTGAGCTAATACAATTAGATATGTTTATTTAAATATTATAAGTGATATATACTAATAAAATAAAAGATATTTAGATTTAACAAAATTCCCTTATATAAATTCTAAAGACTATAGAGAGAATTAAGATGGGCGATCTTGGTTTATGAAGATAGCTTCATACCAAATACTGGGAGAATCATGTGAATGGGTGATATGATCCAGCGGGTCATCAAGGCTCAGTTGTATCTATCAGATTAGATAAAATATAAACTGATAAGCTATTGATGCTGTTAACTTTTTGGCGGATACGGATTATTTCCGCTGAAAATTGTGCAGGGTTCAACCCACTGAGCAACGGCCAAACAATATGGAGATCGTTGATCCCTCAATTAAATGTAATAAACTTATATAGAAATATGAGGCAATCGCCTCAATGTAGTTACTGTTTATTTTAATATGATTTAACCAGATGACCCTCTCTGCTTACATTCTCTACTTCTTACTCACTTCTTCTTTTTTCTACTTAAACCTCTCCCCCTTCTCTCTCTTGCTCAACCTTTAACCCCCGGTATTCCTCAACGGATTTGACATATTTTGCTTAGTAATTCTCGATTTGCTATCAATGTAAAATTTGTTTGACCCTCGAGGCTTCAATGGAATTTCCTCAATTATCAAACCCTAATTGATTTTATTGATTCCCCTCACATTGCTCTAACCTATTACTCGCCCTTGGAGCTCACTTTTCATCTAATTAACAATTCACTGGAATACTAGCTTATCACTCAGTCATATTAAAATCTCAACATTACCCCCCTTGACTGGATGATAAGTGCCTATTGCTTGTAGGCTTGAAGGAACTTTGCATGTACTCGGTTGATTATCCAACCACTTGCAGGTGCCTTAATGGTGTATGCATCAGCCTCAGTCTTCTTGATGATCTCAAATGGTCCACTCCATATGCTGGCAAGCTTGTTCCTTCTTCCAAACCCATGTTGGTCATGAAACAGGACCAATTCCCCTACCCCAAACTGTGGAAGACTGCTGCATCTATATTGATCAGCTGCATGATCCCAAATCTTCTTGGCAATACTAGTGGAATATGCCTTGGTTTGGAGTTTAATCAACACATTTGTTAAGGTAGACAAATAGCAGTGAGGTTTGACTCTGCCAGTATCCTCCACACAGGAGTAAAGCAATGCAGGCAGTGCTGGATGTTGTCCATAGAGCAATTGTTTGGACTCTTACCAGTTGCTGAGTGGTAGCTGATATTATATACAAAGACAGTGGTGAATAAAAGGGTGCTCCAGTCTGACAGCCACTCATTTATGAGCTTGTGTAGAATATTTACCAAGGTCCCATTGACCCGTTCCACCATACTGTTAGATTTAGGGTGGTAGGGGGTAGTTAAAACCCCACGGATTGCCATGAGCTCATTTAACTTGGCCAATATATGTGATGTAAAATTAGTTCCGTTGTCCATTAGGATAAATTGCAGACAACCATGGTGCTGTATAACACACTCCAGGATGAACTTGGTGGTAGTGACAGCCCCCAAATCCTTGATAGCCCTTGCTTCCACCTATCTGGTCAAATAGTCAATGGCAACTATTATATATTTAGAGCAGTTTGTGCCAGTTGGCAGAGGCCCCACCACATCTAACAAAACTGTATGCCATGTGAACTGAGGCTTAACTAACTGGTAGGTGGTTTTTCTGTGGAATAGTTTTCCACTTGGCACTGATGGCAAAAACCAACTGTCTCAAGCATATTGTAGTATATACTCTCCCAATAGTAGCGGGGTTGCAAGAACTCCAGCATCTTTCTAACCCTCCATGACCTATCACTCTATGGGCATCCATAATGATTGCAGGCCTGGAAGAGGGTTTTGGAAAACTCAGTGTAAATTCCCCCATCCACTTATATAATTCCCTGTTGCGCAAGAATGTATCCTGTCTGAGTCCTTCTAACACTTTGATCACGGGCAGTGGCTCATTAATGATATTTGCCCACAATCATTTTTTCATACATTATATATGCCACATCTGCTGTAATGGTGATCATGGGTAATCGAGAAAGATAGTCTGCATTCTGATGCATTGCCCCTGGCCAATGCGTGATCTCAAAATCATATGCTTGGAGCTTCAAAGCCTATTGCATGAGTCACCCTTCAGGTTCCCACAGATTCTGTAGCCAGCACAACAAGGCATAATCCATTACCACTTTGAATTTCACCCCATGGAGGTAGATCCAGAATTGTTTGTATACATAAATTACCACTAAACACTCTTGCTGGTCATGGTGTAATTCTGTTCAGGGACAGTTAAACTGCGGCTGCAATATACAATTGGGTGCTCCACACTGTCATCATCTTTTTGTGATAACACAGCCCCTACAATAGAAAGTGAAGCGTCTGTTTGCACCATAAACTCTTTTTCAAGATTGGGTATTTCAAAACAGGTGCGCTAGCCAACTTGGTTCATAATACATCAAAAGCAGTTTGACATCGATCTGTCCAGTTGAAGGCAGCATTTTTCTTAAGGAGCTCAAAGAGTGGAGCACCAATACAGATGTAGTTGAGAATGAACTGCCAGTAGTAACTGACCATCCCCAAGAACACCTGGATATCTCGCTTATTGCTTGGCTGAGTCATCTTGCGGATGGCTTCCACCTTGGCTGGCTGCGGACTAAGCCCTTTGGAGTCTACCACAAAGCCAAAGTATTCCAATTGTTCTTTAGAAGTGTCACTTTCAGGGCTTAATCTTGATATTAGCTTCAGCTAGGTGGCAGAATACATGCTCCAGGTGTTCAAGATGCTCCGTGAACATCTGTGAAAATACGTTGATATTTTCAAGGTAGATAAGAATGCAAGACAACTTTAGGTCACCCAAAATAGTGTCCATAGCCCACTGGAACATAGCGGGGGCATTGCACAAACCCTGTGGCATACATGTAGGCTGGAACAATCCTTTTGTGGAAATTATAGCGCACTTTTCTTGTTCTGCCGCTGGCAACTTGATCTGCCAGTACCCTGATATCAAGTCCATAGCAGATAAATACTTGGCCCCACCTAACCGATCTAAAGCACTATTGATCCATGGAAGCAGGTACAATACTTTTTTGTAATGCTGTTAAGATTCCAATAATCAATTACTACTCAATTGGAGCCATCTTTCTTTTTGACAATGAGCACTGGAGATGACCAGGGACTCTTTGACAGCTCCAACATTCCCTGTTCCACCAATGTATCTATTTCTGCAGATACAACTTCTTCTGCTGCCTTTGAGCATTGGATAGGTCATGACCTGATAGGGGGTGGTCTCCCGTGTCCACCCAATGAACAACCTTATAAGCGCAACCCAAGTCATGATTATCAGTTGCAATAATGCTGCGATATTTCTCAAACAGATTCATCACTCTGTCCTTCTGATCCTCCAATAGACCAGTTAACGCCACCCATGGAACCATCATCATTATGCTGAAGATGGTTTTTTGAGGCAAGCCAAGATCTTCCCAGGAACCAAAGTCATGTACCTGGTGGACCTCATCAATAGGAACCAGGTGTAGGTAAGCCACCACTTGGTGCCACTGAACCTTCATCACCTCCTTTTGCAAATTTTCTACCAACACCTTCACTTCTCCCTGCCCTGGTAACAGTAATCCAGGAGCCACATGAGGCTCAAGCTGCGATTGGTGATAAGGCCCCACAACCTCTCCATACAGACCTCCCAGAATATTAATTTCAAGCTCTGTCCCAATTATGACCTGATGCCCCAAAGGGATAGTCCAAGCATTCACAGCTTGTAGCGGAATCCCTTTGTACTCATAAATCTGGTTTGGAAGCGTTCAAATCTTCCGTTTCATCCATTGATATCTTACAGGAATCACACCATCGCTATAAGTAAGATTAATTTTCCTGGAGCGGATTGGGTCCTTTGGGACTCCACTGGAAGTAAAATAGATAGGGATTTTTTGTCCCATTATACTGATGGTTTCGTCCGCCATATTAACCACAGCCCCAAAGTGCTGCATAAATGCATCCAGATCAACATGTCATAATGGTCATTAGGCAACACCGCAGCTGGAGTGGATACACCAGCTAACCTGAACCTCAAAGGCAATGAGCTATATGCGCCTTCTGACACAGTACTCTGGGCCCCAGCGGTTCCATACACTACTTGGTGGTCCACATCTGGCTTCAGCGGAAGCTTAGCCACAAGTTTGGTGGATATCATATTGACAGGAGCGCCTATATCCTTGATCGCCCAAATTTTGGTATTCTGTACGAATATGTCACAGTAGGTGCATTCTGAATAAGAAGAACCCTTGGTGTTTGATATATAAACATTCAAGGGCGTTTGATTACCCAGAAAAGTGTACACACCAGCCACAACATGAGGATGCTCTTGAGCAATCTTTTCTACAGGAACTGCCACATCCACCCCCTCCAAAGCTGCAACATATGCAGAGGGTTCACCGCCAATCATACCATTCCGCTCAAGGATTTGCCAGGCGTATGGCTTATACACGTCTTAGTGGAGCCCCATGTCCACATTATTGGGATCTCTACCTCAGCTTGAGGCCAAAAGGTGGTAAGGAATCTGTTGGTATATTAAATCCTCAGAGTGTGCCCCAGAGGTGAAACAGGGTGATTCATGATGTACATCAGGGATAATTACAATTGAATTAGTGGAAGCAGAGCGTCCCATCTCTACTCCGCTCGCCCTTTTCCCTGTTCATATGGGACAACAGATACTGCATGGATCCTTGGTTTGGCCCAACAACTAACTGCATAATGACCTGTTTGGCCACATGAGAAACAAGCAGTTGGGACTGGCACTCATCTTGAAATCACCCCAGAAGGTCTAGGTCTACTATTGAACCACGGTTTATTATGGGCCCAAGGATAAGCGGTTTGATCATAATAGGGATGTAGAGGACCCGCCCATGAGTTAAGTGGCCAATGAGTGACCTACCGATTATCCCCATATTGGTGGGATCCTTCATTTAGAGGAATATCTGGGGAAGATACTGGATCCTTCCGCTCCACATTGGGAGCACAAAGTTGGCGGATAAATGGCGTAAATGAAGGATGATTTTGAGTAACTCTGCATGCTTCTGAAGAGTGTATGCCATAGCATTATGCAATTTGTGGTAGGGCTTGATAGCCGCCGTCATTGCTATGCCCACCTCCTCATTAGATAAGACATTGGCACCCAACAACACATGAGCCTTGTTAGTGAATCGCTCTGCAAACTGTGTTAAAGACTCATTTTTTGAAAGGATATTGTTAAAAAGTCTGCTTTGCGTTGAGCCATTTTCACTTTGCCCCCAAACAGGCAAATTACAGTCTCCTTCACCTCTCGGTAAGCTACAGTACTATCTTTAAGATAACAAGTAACTTGATCAGCACTCGAAACATCCAACGCAGATAACAATAGTTTAGCTTTTTGTTGATCAGAAGCCCCTCTATGGCAAATTCAAACCGCTTGAAAAACCTATGTATGTTACCATCATGATTAAATGAGGGCAGCCTTTCACTACAGATTTCTTTTTCCTTAACGACCTTATCTAATTTGTACTCCACACAGTCTAGCTGCTCCGTCATGCTGCTCAAGAGGTTGGCAAGTTGGTTGGCATGGTCATCTACCAGAAGCAGTTGGCGGAAGGCATGGTTGAGCTGCTCAGTAATATTATTATTCTCATGAAACAGCACTTTTTGCACCCGAAGTAAGGTATCTAAAGCAAGCTTCAGTTCCCCATAGTGAGTTATCTCAACCACTGGGGGTAGTACCCCATCAAAGCAAGCTGGTTGCACCATAAGTATCATTGATGAATTTTAATTAGTTGATCAATGGACCCCTGTAGTGAGCACCACTGTTAACTTTTTGGCAGATATGGCTTATTTCCGCTGAATGAATTGCACAGGGTTCAGCCCACTAAGCAATGGCCTAATGATATGGAGATCGTTGGTCCCTCAATTAAATGTAATAAACTTATATAAAAATATGAGGCAATCGCCCCAATGTAGTTACTGTTTATTTTAATATGATTTAACCGGCTGACCCTCTCTGCTTACATTCTCTACTTCTTCTTACTCACTTCTTCTTTTTTCTACTAAAAACCTCTTCCCCCTTCTCTCTCTTGCTCAACCTTTAACCCCTGGTATTCCTCAACATATCTGACACATTTTGCTTAGTAATTCTTGATTTGCTATCAATGTAGAATTTGTTTGACCCTAAAGGCTTCAATGGAATTTCCTCAATTATCAAACTCTAATTGATTTGATCGATTTCCCACGCATTGCTCTAACATATTACTCGCCCTCAGAGCTTGCTTCACATCTAATTAACAATTCACTGGAACACTAGCTTATCGCCCAATCATATTGAAATCTTAGATGCGCAATTGTGAGGTTTAACATTACACTTCAAAGGGAGGACTTTACTGAGCTAAAATGGTACATGCTCTCTTAGATCATAATTTTTCTAATGTCACAATTGACTTTAGTCCATTCATGGAACCATTAATTAATTTTTTACAGTAAAGATGAGCATAGTATTATCTTTTAGATACTCACAGATCACATATGAAAGCAGAAAAATTTGCCTTTTCAATTTATTAATAGAAGATCTCTTGAGACAAGATATTACTAGATTAGGAGTCCTTAGAATGATATTGTGATTTTCCCACTTTTCTAGCTACTACTTAACAGAATTTATATTAGTATATTTTTTACCATAGATTTATTATATTTTTGATAATGATACTTATTTGCATGAAAAACCTACTAATAGGCTATACCAACATGTCTAAGTAAGCCATTATAGGTACCAGTTTCTCTTTCTGCTAAGCATCACTTTTCAAAAATCAATTCAGCCTGAAATTTAGCTCCACTAAAGAGATTTACGAAAACTATTAGTAAATATGGCGGGAAACCCCGCAAAAGAACCCGCAGGCTATGCCAAACGAGCCAGCACCACCCCCAAATGAAGCAACCCTCGGTTGCCCACCTCAGGGTCAACCAGAATCACCCGCTTTCAAGCAGCAGCCATGAAAGCAGGCACCACCCCCAACCTGGAGCTACTCCAACTAGCGCCAGTTCACCTGATCGCACTTCTGCAACCTGCACGCCTAACAGCTCTGTGTGCGCTGCCTCCCACCAACCCGCTGGGCCCCCTCCAACCAAGGAGGCCATCACCCACACTGTTTTAATGGCGTCTGCTCAGTTGAATGCAACTCAGCCCATCCAGGCATTCACCTCCCCCATTGTGTCAGCTAATTCAGCCCCATCTATTATTGATGATGCCGTGTTTCTGGCTCCCTCCATGAGGGGCGATACCCAGCTACCTGTCCCCCAAATCCTCAGATGTAAGGTTGGATTAGCCGCACATTCTGGTTCACTAAGCACCAAATTGGGACAATCTACTCTTCCCAATGAGGATTCAAATGGTTCGGATTTTGGAACTTCACACCAGTTCCAATCTCACCCGTCCCATTTAAACCCCGTAATTGGCACTTCTCAAGTCGGCACTTTATCTCAATATGCTGAAAACGACCAATTCACCAATCAGCCAATGAGTTTTGCCCATGAAATCACAGCAAATACTCGGGCTGAATTTACCCAAATAGATTGGGATGGTGATGAAACATCGCCCTCCTCCCAATTGGCTGGAGTTAATTCCAATCTGGATGGGACTCCCCAATTTAGCGAGGCCCAACAATCACCTGGCCCCCAAACCCTCGGATGTAAGGTTGGATTAGCCGCACATTCTGGTTCACTAAGCACCAAATTGGGACAATCTACTTTTCCCAATGGGGATTTAAATGGTTCAGACTTTGGAACTTCACACCAGTTCCAATCTCACCCGTCCCATTTAAACCCCATAATCGGCACTCCTCAAGTTGTCACTTTATCTCCATATGCTGAAAACGACCAATTCACCAATCAGCCGATGAGTTTTGCCCACGGAACCACAGCAAATACTCAGGCTGAATTTACCCAAATAGATTGGGATGGTGATGAAACATCTCCCTCCTCCCAACTGGCTGGAGTTAATTCCAATCTGGATGGGCCTCCTCAATTTAGTGAGGCCCAACAAACCGCCCCTCAATTTAATATGACGCCAGCAACTGCTGTATCATTCCAGCAGCAAGGGAACTCCGCAAACTTGTCCAAACCACCAGCTCACACTCAACCCATAATTGCAGCCCAAAGCAAACACAAACGTACCAAAGGAGCCACTGGGGCGTGGCAAAAACCTCTGGCACCAACGCTACCCAAAGCTGATCCCCGTGAAGTGGCGTTTATTGCTGATGTTAAGAAGAAATGGGCCGAAACTAGAGCGCAAAAAGCTCTACCTCGCTCAACCCTCTCCCACGCAATTCGCCTTTATTATGGGCATAACCCTGTTGAATTCTATACAGAGGATTACTTCTCATACTTTGCAGTGATTGCGGAGACATTCCCAATTAACACCACCATCCATGAATCAGTGGAGGGCCACTACATTGATGTGGGCTTCACTGAAGCTGCCCTTGCTGACCATGCTGCCACCCTCCAGGTCATTATTCCACGCGGATCTCTTCGCATCTCCCGCACATGCTCTCACCTGGAGAAAATTTCATGGGTTACTTTTTCCAACCTACCAACGACTGTTGATCCTGAGTCTCTTAAACTGGAACTCCATCATGGTTTAATGGAGTTTGGGTCTGTTCTTTCAGTGGACTTTAGCGTCCCCTCTTACTATGCTCCCACTCAAAGAGCTCGCACTGCTAGGGCGTCGTTCATCCCCTCCCCCACTGTATCCCGCAACATTGAGGTTATTCCTCGTGTGGAGGTAGTTGGGGCATGCCCTGAGATCTTTTTTGTTGACCCTGATCAGGCGCGCCCCCAGTGTTCATGGTGTAACGCCCTTGGACACTTGTATAGTGGCTGCACAGCTCGAAAACAAGCCCTCTTAGCCACCACCCAGGGGCCTAAACCAGGCCAAAAACGATCCCACGTGGCTGCATCAGCAATTCCACAACCCACACAATGGGTTCCCGTTCAAGACCTGTCCCCTGAGGCCTTACGCCTAGCAGTTGAAACAGCTAACCCCACTATTGGTATGGGATACCTTCGCGCTCATGCCCCTCTTCCAATGGGCACCCCCTCCAATCTCCCAGAGTCAACTCCCTCTCTCACCAAGCGCAAGGCATCTCCCACAGGGTGCCCCTCGTCAGCCACCCCCACTCAGGGCTCCGCGGCACCCCCACCAACCTCCACCAGCGATTTATCGCATCAACCCTCAGCTCCCAATGGAGCTATGCCCACCAGCATGGACTGGCAACCCGCGGCCTGCGGTAGAAGTGCCACCTCAAAGAGTCCTACCCCAACACCACAGTCCATTTCACGCAGATCCTTTGCAGTGTTGGAGAAAGTGAGTATGGACTCAGACTCATCAAATGGGTACATCGCGGAGGTCACCATTGAGCACCCTCAGGTCCTTCCCCTGCAATGGAGTGGGGGCAGCATCCTAGGCTGGCTTACTGGGTCCTCCGCCCCCCACCCTCTCCTTCCCCTCAGAACCCTCGACGCTCCTCATGGATTGCAGCTAATAGTCAAGCTAAAGGACTCAAAACTAGCCGCCTCACAGCAGCAGGTTTAAGCGCTGGCAACCCCCCAGGACATGGAGGGGAACAGCTATGAGTCCCCATGGCAGCACCCTGGCCCTGCAATCCATCAACGCAAATGGGTTGCGGGACTTTAAGCGGAGAGCCCGCCTCCTTCGAAACTTCAGGTCAGTACAAATTGATATCGCTGCTGTCCAAGAGCCCCATATCCTCCCCCACGAACAATCTGCATGGAATAAACAGTTTGGAGGCAACTCCTTCTGGACAAACCATGCCGCCCTTATTGTTTTAAAATCCCCAGGTTAAAACCCATTCTTTTTCTCAATATCTAGGTGGCCGCCTCATACTGGCCAAACTCACCACTCCTGACTTCTCCTTCTTCGCTGCAAGCATCTACCTGCCTAATGCAGGTCAGGAGCAAAATCGGCTCTTGGAAGAGCTCCTCCAACTCAATCTCCCACGGAATACAGTCCTCTAAGGAGATTTCAACACAACCATAAGTCGCGTCTGTGACTCTTACCCCCTGCAGCAAAGGAACGCCCTGGATCAAGTCGCCTCCAGGATTTCCTTCGCCTGAGTGGCTTTATAGATGTGCTTCCACCCTCCGCGTCTGGCCTAGGTTGCATGACTAGGATCCAGTATGATGGAGGAGCTTTCCAGTCAGCGTCACGCATAGATATGGCACTGATTGGCCCCCTGCTAATTGGCCGCGTCTCCTCTCCCATCTCTCGTGACAACCATCTGAGTGATCACAGGTCACTCACCGTTGTCCTCACCACCACACTTAGACCGTCGCGTAGGTTCTGGCCTAGGGTTGCCCCGCTCTTCTCAACAACCCCTTCACTAAGGAGAAGCTGTCTATGACCATCTGGGAGACTCTCACCTCCCCCACCCCACCTGCTTGACCACAAGGCTAGATGGGCGGTGACCAAGGAGGGCATCACCCGCGTTGCTTACAACTGTGCCAAAGCCCAGATGACTGCAGCTCGCGCCAGAGTCAAAAGGGTGGAAGCCAGAATCAGACATCTAGAGCGAAACTGCCAGCCTTCGCCCTCTCCCAGATGGTTAGAAGACTGTGAAGTGGCGCAGGAAGCACTCCGCTTGGAGCTCACACTGCAGGAAGAACGGGCAGCAAACTTTACAACATCTCACTACTATGATCAATGGGAACGCCCCACCTGCATCTTCTTTCAGAAACAGAAATCCCGGTCAACAGCGCAGGATATTACTGCACTGAAGATTGGCACTACAACCACTTCAGATAAGGAGGAAATCACGCAGGAACTACACCGCTTCTACTCCAGCCTCTTCCATGCCACCCAGGTGGACCCATAGGACATCCAAGACTTCCTGTGGCGGTCTCCAGAGCCACCCATTGACCCACGGGCTGATGAGGCTCTACTGGCGCCTATTCCCTCCAGGAGGTGATGGAAACCCTTCTGAAATCCCCACGGCTTAAAGCCCCAGGCCCAGACGGAATACCCTTTGAGGTGTACTTTCTGGAACCTGCAGTGATAGCCAGAACCCTCCGCGACCTCTTCGCTGCACTATTGGTGAATGGCGAGGTCCTCCCCGACTCCAGAGGCTCAATCACGACCCTCATTCACAAGAAGTCAGACCGTGAGAACCTGGCGAACTGGCGCCCCATAGCGTTGATCAACACAGACCACAAGCTCTTCACGAAGCTTCTGGCCAACCGCATCACCAAATGGGTGTCACCTCGCCTCTCCCCATCCCAGCACGGTTTTATTCCGGGGAGGTCGTTATGGGACAACTATAATGACCTTCACGTGACTTTGACTGCTAACTCTCGTAAGGTGAATGGCTTTGTGGCTCTCCTGGATATGGAGAAAGCATATGATCGGGTAGCCTGGAAGTATAATGATGCTTCCCTGGCCCGCTTCCATCTCCCACCCGCAGTTAGGCGCTGGATATCAGCGCTCTATGACCAGCTCCACACCAGAGTCCTGGCGCCAATGGATTTTACAGTGGCAGTACCAGTTGGACAAGGTCTCCGGCAAGGGGACCCCCTGAGCCCTATCCTTTTTAACATCACCCTTGACCCCCTCTTGGCCTCCTTACAGGACAAGCTAACAGAGATTCTGGTCCCAGGTAAAGCCCCCACACGCACCATGGCATTTGCAGATGACACTGCCATTGCATTTGGCTGCCCTGGGGATGTTGCCCTCGCTGCTGTGACCATTGAGAGGTACACCAAGGCGTCCAACGCCATGGTCAACACCTCCAAGACAACAGTTGTACAGGTCGGCTCCCCCACCTTCCCCCCACCATTTGGTATTGAACCTGAGCGCGGTACCTTCCGTCACCTGGGCGTTCTCACCAACCAACAAGGAAATGCGCTAAAAGACAATAAGTACTTGCTCCTTGCAGCAGTTAACTCCAGGATTGCCAGCTGGAACCGGTGGCACATCACCCCCCAGGGTCGAGCTCTGATGGCCAATGTGTTCCTCCTCTCCAAAGTCTGGTTCCTAGCGCACGTCTGCCCATTCACAGATGCCTTTTATACGCGGCTCAATGTACTCCTCCGCTGTTGGATCTGGGGCTCAAACCATCCACCAATGGCACTCTCAACTATTGCCCGACCCTGCAATGAAGGGGGCCTAGGGCTTCTGGACACGCGATCCCACGCCACCACAATCTTCCTGAAGTTCCTATGGCCGATTGTCTGCTGGGACGCGACCCCCATGCCCCAATGGGCGCCCGCCCTCCGCCAGTCAGTGTCAGCAGCTCTGGGTCTTCCTAGAGCATCTCTGACCTCATTAGGGGAGTGGCTCACAAACCACCCAGGCCATCGCCTAAAACCATCCTCATCCCCCTACTGGAACCAGGCTCTCCTTGCCCTGAAACGAGTAGGCGCGCGGATCCACCATGACTTCCCATACATAAGGGAAGGCCCTGGCCTCTGCCCCCATCGCCATGCAATTGTGCACAATGGACAAGTTGTCACAACTCGCCTCAACCCCCAAGATCTTCCTCCCATCCGCCCAAGACTCCTTGAGCTCCTCCCTCCCTCCATGAGATTTGACCTTAAGGAATTGTGGAAGGACGTCTATCACCCCATCCTGTCAGCAAAGGTGTCCTACACCTTATGGAGGGTGCTCCACTGTTCATACAGGACAGGGGACTGGACTGGCCCTACCTTCCAGCACCGAAGCTGCCCCCACTGTTTGGAGCCTATTGACTCCCACCTCCATTGTTTTTTCACCTGTCCAGGTGTCGCCGCATTTTGGCCAAAGGCCCGCGCGCTCCTCCATGCTCAGCCCTGGTCTGGACACCCTGTGCAAGACCTCATGTTTGAGCAGACATTGCCTGGTTGCCACTGACCCCTCCGTGTCCTCGCCTATGCCACAGCCATCTGGACCATCCATAATTCCTTCCTTCGTGCTGCCTTTGACCAGCAGGTGTGGACCCTTCCACACATGATCACCCACTTTCAGGTACACTTTGAGATGGCCCTGAAGGTCTGCACTATGTCGCCAACCCTCCCCCACTCAGTTGTCACTGCAGCACGGCTCTGGCGCGCAAACCCCCTCCCTTTATCAATGCCTCCTCCCTCCCTTCCCTCGCCTCAGGCTCTTAGAGCCCAGGCGTAATTCAATAAACATCGATGAATCCCCCCTTGGGTTGGGACCATACGTACTAAAAAAAGCCATTATAGGTACCTTCTTAAACTAAATACATATATGCATTATTAAGTTAAAATGATTTTTTGCTATTATGTTTTTATACTAATAAGGCATTTCCAATTATTTTATTTTCTACCAGGTCTTAATAATTTCATTGTAAATTACACAAAGTAAGCTCACAATGCCTAGCTTTAGGCTTAGTTTGTATAATATATATTCTTTAAAAAAGGAAAAGCTTTCTCATAATCCTTATTGAAGATGATTTGGCACATAGCATAATGAACACTTTAATGATAGCATCCTCAAATTTTTGATGCTAAATTTGTAAAACAACATTCTGAACTAAATCACACATGTTTAATTGCCATAGATTGTATTAAATATGCAAGCAAATATAAGAGCGCTAAGACACGTTAATCAAAGATCCAGAAAACGTTACTCCTTAATCAGGCTTTATCATACATCATAAAGGTTTAGCTTTATTTTTAGCTAAAATGAACTAAATATTTCTATTAGTACTTTAAAATTGGTTAAAACCTATTTTTTAATTTTTTTCTGATGTTAAGATGAAGACTGGACACTTTGGTAAGTCCTTGAAGTTAATTAGCCTCTATGAACTTATATTGTCAAGAGTTTTGTCTCCCTAACCCATCAACACTAGAGATGTTATCTGACCAAATGTATCTTTAGAGTATCTTTTCTATAAGAGAGCTTTAGTCCATCATCATGATTATACTCATTAATACCTATCTAGATCCCATTATGCAAACTAAAACTTTATAAAGTTTCTTTAAAATTATTCAAGTAATGGTCCTGGTCCTTAATATGACCTAGAAAAGCCCTAAAGCCTATCTTTTTAAATTTGATGCATCTTTATCTTTTAAAGTGAACTATTTTCTCCATCTTGCCATGATTACACATCTTAAAGAAGTGTTTTAAATTTTTCTACTATAGTTCTACATATAACAAGCAAAGGAATAGACATGAGAAGATATAGATATAATCAAACATTTTGATCCTAATTTTCTCCAAATTCTAAACATATTCCATTTGTTTTTTAAATCAATAGTATATAAACTGCATAGAACAAGCACAATATAACCATTTTTTAGAGTCTGAATATTATTATAAAAATATTAGGAACATCCAAATACACCAAATACAGTTACATTTATTTCTTACTTCTACAAAATATCATTTTTTTTGAGTTTGTAAAGACTATATAAATGAAAATATCAACTAAAATGCAAATATTTGCTTCAGGTTGATAATAGATTAAGATCTCACCTTAGCATGTAACTGCATATAAGCAAGGTGCAGCTGTCCTTGCAACTCAATAAACTCTATAAAACTCCCAATTTGACCCTCAATTCCACCTTTATCCACTTCTTATTTTTGTAAATAATTAGTCATATTCTCTAAAAGATTTATTCTATCAGAGAAAAAAGAACATATTATTACTTAACTGAAAAAACTTAAAAACTAGCACATGAGGCCAAAGTTTTGTGCAACATGAAACACAAGCGTTTAAGGTAAACGTTATAAATTCTAAACTTTTTTTTTTTTGGTTTCTAAGGAAAAAATTCTCCAAAAACAAAAAAAACACTGAAGAGGAAGAAATTTTGGGATAATTTACCCCTAGCCATGATCTCACAGCTTTACTAGATTATTACTGCAAATATAGATAATTGATTTGGAAATTATCTAAATGGTTATTGTCACTGATGAGGCTTCAACTGATGCAACAAGTCATTCCTTGACCAGGGAATGAACAAAAGTAACCCTCACACTGGTAAAAGTTTAAGCGACCAACCTACTGTGGATGGGGGATAGTCTTTTTATAGATGCAGGCAAACAAATGAACTTTGAGTTAAATTGAGATGACGTCATGCAAAATAATTTTCACCCTCACTAGTTAGAAACTTTACTTTCTTATAAATAACGTCAACTCCAAATTCACTATGAAGATTGACCCCTATATACCTTTGGGGGGGACAAAATAATTTGCATTCCTCCAATGATGCTACAATGAGCACACTGAATTACATTGACAAGGCTGTCCAAGGTTTGATTGTTTTTAATTCCAAATCCAGTAATCATCTAATTTAAAAAATCACTCAAAACCACAATGTGAGGCACATCACAGGAGCACCATCACTTAGAACTGAAGTTGAGAAGAGTATTGCGAAATTTGGTAATGAAACAACTTAAAGGAGGATACAATAGCCTCAAATTCAGAAGTGGGGAGCAGTACAAAGGCCCCTGAACATCCAGGTTTAGGGATAACCACCGCAAGATAAAGCTTACAACTACAAAGATTACCCCAAATGGGCAAAGCTACTAAAGCAGCAGTCAGAAGACATTTGACTAGGGTGTCTTAAAAAATCCCCATATTTTAAACCCTATTTCCAAAACACTTTATATCTATTCATTTCTATATCTTGAATTTCCCTTAAAGAATAAGATATTCAATTTTCATCTTAGTAAAATTCTTTCCAAAGAAACTCAAGCTTATTCTTTTTACCTGCAATTATAGTTTTTTAGATAATTCAATCACCAAAAACCAGTCTGGGATTAACCAAATATGCAGAATACAGTATCCCGTCTGAGATGTTCTATGTTTAAAAGAGGACACTCTTTCAAGGATATCTTGAGCCAAGCTGCCAAGGGAAAAGTTGTATTGTATTCTGTTGAGTCATGAGGGCCAACGTACAATAAATATGTCTAAGAGAGTCTACAAGAGTTTTACCATTGGCGCAAAGAGTTTACTAAAGCAATCAATGCTACATGGGGTATTATTGGTGGAGAATTTGCTTGGCAATAATGATTATGATGTTAGCAAAGGTTGTATGGTTTCTAATCTGAACGGAGTAGGTCCTCTGATCAGTGAGTCAGAATCACATGTTAAGCGAGCCAAGGTCAGCATGCTGACTGTGGTGTTCACTAAAGGGGTAGCACCATCAGACCATAGCAACGATCACAAAAGTTCTCCTGAGCAAACCAACGATGAAGAGGATATGAAAGTGTATCACTTAGAGGACTACTATGAACTCTTAGTGAGAGAGGTTATACAACTCATTCTAGCCTCTGTACCCTGTAAATAGAATTGCACAATCTATGCAACAATCTTGAGTATGTCAAGGAGACCTCTAGAAGAGCCCAAATTGCCTCACTACATATTGTGAGAGGACCATCATCTATTGTCAAATTTGAAGCCAAACTTAAATACTTTGAGGAGTGATTTGTATTTCTTAATAAAGAGAATGGAGAAAACACCATCACTTTGAATGAATAAGGAGAGCGCTTGGAAAAATTTGGCAATATGCTGTTTGTAATGGACAAAAGTATAGAAGATTTGAATGCACATATGCATATTGTACTAGAGCCTATATCCAATCAACCTTTAACTTGACTGGAGGCACCTATGTGGGACATTCAAAGTAATTACCATAGCTGGTCATAACTGCTACTCACCAACTATGATGTAAACCAATCTTGTTGAAGAGTATACCAACTTTAAACTGTACTTCAAAACCATGTATACACTTGGTGAGGGGACAATTGTGGGTTTTCTCCCTATGTTTAAGATAGCATGAATGGCGCTAGAAATCACCAGAAGACTCATCACGTGGAAGGGTGCATTTGCCATGAGGCTCAGAAGATTCTGAGCGTGATCTTACAACCTGGATTAACTTGGACCAAAGTAAAACACATCTTTTCTCCAAGTTCAGTAGTAAACAAAACGTCCAGAGTATAAAATAAGAGTTCCTGATGAAAATTGGTAAATTAGTCAGCTGCAAAGTATGCCTCTCGCTACTTCCTCAGGGCTCAGTAGTTATGGATTACAAAAAATATGGATCTTCCCACCATGAGAACATTTTAATATGCTCCCTAAAGTTGCATCCTAACCTGAAGATGCATATGAATCTGGCAGTTAAGAGAGCGACGTTCCTCAAAGTGCCTAAGGATGTGCTACTTGACACACAGGGAAGTAAAAATATGATTATAAGGCAATGGGACCTACACCTCCCCTGATGAGCTAATAAGATCATTTATGTCACTAATAATAAAGAGTAAAAAGCTAAAGGAGTAGAATACCAAGCTGCCTGAACGTTTGCCTTGACAAGAGCTTACCTGCTATAAGCGTCACTAAACTGGGCACTTCTATTGATCCTGTCCGTTACTTGCTGCAGAAAAAAGAAAACAACCCCTAAAAAGGATACACCCAACAATGGTAGTTGGTTGGATCTCCACACTGAGGGCAAGGGCAAACACTAAGATTAAGGATTGGCTAGCGCGGTATACCACATGTTAGGGGCACCTAGCGTGGTGGCCATGCATGCTAGACTAAGAGTAAACAGCACTGAAAGATTTGCATTATGTGATAAATATTTAGCACAGGCAAATCAGCCTACGCAGGTGATCAATTAAGTTAAAGAAGGAAAGTAGTTGGTTGCAGCTACACTATAGAATTTGGCACTTAATGGCAAAGATCTGTTAATGCTAATACAAGTGCTGTTGCTCTGAGACAGTTTGAATAATCTGCCACCTACAATTCAACTACTGGAAACAATTTTAGCAAGAGTGTAACAAAAGTGGAAGTAATAGTCCATAAGGTGCGCTTTTTTGCAGTACTGGATGTAAGGAGAGTATCTGTAGCTCTCCAATTCCCAGTGAGGTGGTGTTAGATGCATAGACACACCGCTAGGGAACTATACATTATCAAGATGGTAAACAGGGTAACGCTAAGGATGCCAGAGCAAAAGGAACCCAGGGCAGTGGTGTACAACGCTGTATGTAGTAGTTGAAAGCAAATAAATAACAATACTTGGTAGGACCCCCCAGGGGAGTCCACAACCAAGTATAGATCTGTGAGGGAGTGCTTGGGTGCTTCAATCTGGAGGGGACCAGGGCGGCCCAGTGGTGCACCAGATTTGGTAGATATTTTCGTGAGAATAAAACGGCTAACGTTGTTAGAGACCTCCTTGAGGAGGTCCTCACACAGGTTCACCCAAGAAACCATATTAAAAAATGTAAACTAACGGGAAAATTTCAATTAAGGAAGTCAACCAACAAGGAAAGCTGGTCTTGAGGAAACATACTTAAACAATCAGGGAAACTCATCAATTGGTGGAAGAGGTGCTAAGCCTAAGTGTACCAATAGGCGTACGCTTCCATTGCCATGGTACTATAGCTCAAGGTTGAATAAACTAAAACTATTGATTGTAAGCACAGCTGACCCAATTTAAAATATCAAAACCTCATTTGAAGAGTAACCAAAATGAGCCATCATCATTAAGAATATAGCTAGTGCGTTTTAACACCCTTTTCATAACTCAGGGATGAGAATCATGCACATCCCCCAGACCAACCTGGGCATATCTGCTTGAACTTATCGTTGGTCCAGGGTATGTTTGATGTCAGGAAGGCCTGATAACTTAACCTTTTTGGTCTTCTGACGACCACTTTTATCTTACAGTTGGTACCCTCAATCATGTCATCAAGCCACGACACATGACACCAGGTCTCCAGTTAACAATATCTCCTCTAAAAACAAGAAGCAACTCAAGTTCATGACTGATAGCAGCTACAATGTGAAATACCGCACTGCAGGACACAACACTACCTGCGCCTTAGGAGCTTATTTTGCGTTGCCTTTACGCTTTGGGTGCATGGCCCTGATGACAATGACAGTGGTATTGGACAACTACCACTACAATTTCTTTTTGGGACACAGTTTATACTGGAGTTTGGGGCAAAAATAAATTTCACCATTATCAAGGTTAGCATCTTGAGCTATCAACTTCCACTGGTGTTCAAGGATTAGGATTTAAACTGTAAATATAATCTACGAGGTGTAACAGAAAAGTAATGAGACTGATTTTTTACTTACCAAAGTTTTTATTTTTTTCAAACATCAATCTTATCCCCTTCAAAATAGTTCCCTTGGGCAGCTACACACTGATGGAGACGTTATTCCCACTGTTGGTAGCAGCGCTGGAAGTCTTCAACTGGTATGGTCTGTAGCATGTCCGTTACACTCTTTTGGATGTTTTCTAAAGTCCCTGAATGCCGTCCTTTGAGGACATTTTTCAGTTTAGGAAATAGGAAAAAGTCACAGGGACTTAGGTCAGGTGAATAGGGGGTTGGGGAACCACAGGAATTCCTTTTGAGGTCAAAAATTCTGTGACAGAGAGGGCAGTGTGACATGGGGCGTTGTCATGATGGAGCATCCATTTGTCTGCAATGTCCGGTCTCATGTGAATGACCCTTTTTCTGAGCCTTTCAAGGACGTCTTTATAAAAAACTTGGTTGACAGTTTGTCCTGGAGGAACAAATTCTTTGTGGACGATTCCCCTTCTGTCAAAAACAAATCAGCATTGATTTGATCTTTAATTTGCTCATTCAAGCTTTCTTTGGTCGAGGAGAACTTGCAGTGTGCCACTCCTCACTTTGCCTCTTGGTCTCAGTATCATATTGAAAAATCCATGATTCATCACCTGTGATTACACGACTAAAGAAATCTTGCTCATTGGCGATTCTGTCAAGAAGATCAAGACACTTGTTTTTTTGATTATCCTTCTGCTCAATTGTGAGGTTTGTTGGCACCATTTTGGCACAGACCTTTCACATGTGCAAATGTTCAGTCAAAATTTGATAAACAGTAAATCTGTTCAAATTTAATTCTTCACTCAACATTCTTAATGTTAATCGATGGTCTGATCTCACAAGAGTGTTCACACGTTTGATGTTTTTGTCGGTTTTAGAAGTTGAAGGCCTCCCTGAGCAGTGTTCATCTTCAACGTGTTCTCTGCCTTCCAAAAATGATTTATGCCAGCAAAAAACTTGAGCTCGGGATAAAGAATGTTCCCCATACACTTGTTTTAACTTTTCAAATGTCACTCTTGCCGATTCTCCAAGCTTAACACAAAATTTAATGGCACAACGTTGCTCCAAATTACGCTGTTCCATTTTGTGTGACGCACAACCAAAACACAACGTCACTAATAGCAGTCACAACAATCATGTAGTTAACGGAAGGAGTTGAAACTCGCACTGAGAGATGGGAGGGGGCTGATACACGTGCTCTGTCAAGGACAACAGTGCAGCGTTGCCAGATCGCTTGCAGTGTTCCCAGTCTCATTACTTTTCTGCCACACCTCGTACATGCTTTCTTGAAATGGACCAATCAATTTATTCCATTCAATAAGCCTTGACTGAGAAGTTTGTAAAGCGTTTACCATCTACCATGAGCACAGAGTAAAAGCTTCCTCTGAGTGCCAGTGAAACCAGGGAATTCTACCAGGGGATCAACGTAGAATGACATTGTCATTATGTGAAGATTCTGCCTGACACCATTTTAGATTTGTACAATCAAGATGGAATCCAAGAGCCAGAACCCAGAGCATTTCTTGGACTTTATGATACAACCTATTTTGGGGAGTTGATCACTGTTAGGAAACACCAATACCCTACTGATAAAACTGAGAAAGTACAAGATGTAGCACTGGCCCTACTGACCAGTTGCTAAGAGATTGAATTTGTCCATGCAGTAGGAGGATTTGATGAGTTAAGGTATAGGGATGTGACCCTTAATCAAAGAAAGAACTCACTGAGCTTTTGGATAAATTTAATGACATCTTTAGCAATGGCTCTAATGACTATGGCCTGTGAAAATGCAAGGTCCACAAAAAAATGTACACCAGTTCTACTATCCCCATTAAGTCAAAACCTTACCACTGTTCAAAGGCAGAGGGTGCAGTCATCACGCAAGAGCTAAGCCAGTTAGCCAAAGCCAGACTAATTCATCTATCAAAGACTCCATCAGCATCTCTACTGTTGCTGGTGTGCAAGAAGGATGGTACCCATAGAGTTGTCATGGACTACCGCCACCTAAAAAAGATAATGAAAAAGGACTTGTAACCACTACCGCACATTGATGATGCTTTGAAAAGCCCAGGTGGCTCAAAATACTAATCAGCAATGGACTTAGATACAGCTACTGGCAAATGGAGCTCTCACCTGAGGATCAAGAAAATTGTGCCCTGATCAGCATCCAGGGGTTGTTTGAACCCTGAGGATGCCGCAGGGGCTCTGCAATGCCCCTTAAACCTTCCAGCATGAGATCAATCACATCTTCAGCAAACTTGAGTTATTGAGCGTTGATATACCTTAATGACATCATTGTGTTCAATCGCACATTTCAAGAACATCTGCAGCACCTCCAAGAGGACTTTACGCAGCTGCAAACATCCAACCTGACTTTGAAACAAAGCAAGTGTACATTACTGAAGAGAAAGTTGGAGTTCCTGGGGTATGAGATTATTCCTAGAAGAATCAAGCCTCAAGATGGTAAAGCAAAGCCATTGTGGCTATTGAGCCACTAAAAAGTATATGGGACATGCAAGTGTTCCTAGGAATGGCGGGGTACTACAGGCAGTTTATCCCCCATTTCGTGGACTTAGCAGTGCCCCTTACTTACCTGCTTACTAAGGAGATGAAGTTTGAATGGGGTCTGGAGCAGGAACATGAATTCCCAAAGCTGATTTCACATTGGTAAAAGCACTTATAATGGCCTATTCAGACTTCAACAGACATTCTACCTATTCACTGACGCCAGTGATGTAGGACTTGGCACAATCTTAGAACAGCTGTTTGAAGACGGGGAGGATCACCCAATCAAGTACTATTCAAAGTATTCAGCTAAGCTGAAAAGAGCTACATAATTACCAAATTTGAGTACTCAACCATGATAAAAGCAGTCAAAATTTTTTAAACCTTATCTATGTGGAGTACAAACAAAGTAGGCATGTATAATGAGAAGCTCTACTGGTTAAGAAATATGAAAGATCTTGATTAACGCCTTGCCCATTGGGCTGTCCTCCTCCAAAGATATGATTTTAAAATCATAAATTTCACAGGAGATAAACACCTCAACGTGGTTGGCTTGTTGCAATTAATGGTATTCCACTTGTAGGTGCCAGAGAGCAATCACCTATATGTCTTAATTGAGCTACCGGAGGAGGCCTGGAAGGATGCATTCAAGGAAGTTAAGAGAGTCCTGAGAAGATGTCGAAAAACACCCAACATGTCTGTTGGTATTTGACCTGCAAAAAATTGGTTTAATTCAATTCACCTTAATTGATTTAAATCTTCCAATCTCTAAAACTCAAACTAATAATCAATTAATCTTATTGGATCACTATACCTTATGGACTAGCAATTTTGTCAAAGGAAAGTCTGCTGCCAATTTCTCACCTTATTAAGTTCAGGGTGCAGAAGATCTTACCATAAAATACATTGCAACCCTGAAAGAAAATAGGGTGAAGTCACAACCACAAAATTTTTGCGTCTTTTTGTTCAATAAAAGTACGCTTTTACCTTTAACTTTAGATTAATTTTTAATATAATTTTGAGCTTTTAAGAAGCTCCTCTCCAGACTCAGTATAATGATTTACTGGTTTATTATAATAGGTCCCTTGACACCTATTGAAAAGCTTATTTTAGTTCACTGGATCCTGTTATTAGGCTCTTTAGCTCTCCTCACCAATCTTATCTCAGCGGTACAAATCACTTCATCCATTATGGTACACTTTAAAGAAATGAGTTCCCTCAGCTCCTCTTTCACAACAAAAAATTGGTGCTCCCTGACAGGTGCACTCCCAAGTTACCTAGGGTTTATATACATTTACAATGGATAAACGCAATTGAGACCTCACTCAACCTCTATCTGAAACATCAAGTGTTATTCAATGGGCGAACACCAAAGAAAAATCATGACCCAAAGAACAACGAAACTAACCACATACAATTTAATGCTACTCTCAACGTTTTTATTACAACTCTTAAACCCCAAAATTAATAGTTTCAGCCTGCAAATGTTGCCAATTTTATTAGTCATTATTTAATAAGTGCTCTTTTCCCTAGGAGATCATTTCCATCAAAGCCAAAAAGTCTGATGTTTCAGCTAACATGTGAGCTTTTATGAATCTACCACTTTACTCAGCTCTGAGGTGGGAGAATCTCCCACTGATTGTTAAATAAGACTGTTTGTATACCACGCCATCCATCATTTATTTTATGTGACAAGAATATGACATCAAGAAAACCTGAGACAGTTTACTTTGTCAGAGGATCTACGCTCTTATCTCTAGAGCTTTGCAACTTGACTTCCTCTGTTGTAAGAGATAAAAAAGGTTCTATTCTCAAAAGCGGTAACTAAATTGTTTCTATACAAAGTTAACTTTCTTAACTGGACGTGAGTGTGGGTACCCTTCTTCACGAGTAATTTGCTACCTGGTCTACCAAAATTGCCACAATCATTGAGAGCCCATTGAAATAATAAATCACTGTTTTTTAGGTCAGCTTACCACTTTTATTGAGCAAAATTAGGACAAAAACTTAACTTGAGATATAACTTGTTAAGAATTATGCCCACTTTTCCACCCATCTAAATTACCATGGATTGCTAGAGGATACTTCTCTATGGCAAGTGAACTTGGCCTATTGGTTGACCCTGATTTTGGGCAAATAATGTTAGGGGGATTTTAGATAATTCACCAGGATTAGATCCATCAGGGATTGATCCAGGTGAATGCTTAAAATCTTATCAGGCAGAGTTGCTGACAAAACGTGGGCATCTTATAGTTGATCAATAATTAACTATCAGGTGTACCAATTAGGATCAGTCAGGTTTCATCATCAACCTATTGGGAATTTAAGGAGCAAGTTGCAAGGAGAGTGATGCCACCTGCAATTAGCAAATTTCTCAGTTGGTTCACAACCTGCCATAATGAGTAATAAGTACCATTACCTAAGCAGGTCATTTATCAAACATGATTGGTTCACTGGGATCAAGTGGAAAAAGTTAGGGACACTTTTTTTAGTTTTCCATTTTAGGTCTTAAGAATGTTCAATGAAGGGATCCTAACCATATGGAGAAGACCATCACTGATAAGATGATAAGGGAAAGTTCAATGGCAACGGCTTCCATTTCATGGCTGAATTGCCAACTGAGGGTTGGGCGCTGAATTCTCTCTATAAACTCCACTGATAAGTCACTTTAATAAAGAGTCGTTTTTAGCAGAATTCAGTACTGTTTTTAGTTCTATTCATCTTCAGAAAAATATTGCTTGTGTGCTTTAATTGGGGACTCTTTTTCAGTATAAAGAGTAAGATTTGAGGATCCTTAGAAGAGAGGCTGAACTTACATGGGATTTACTGTAGACTCCATGAGGCCAAAAGAAAGACTGGAAACTTAGGGATCTGAGCATGTATCAAGTTAGGTAGATAAGGGTATAAATTTCTACAGTCAACGTTAATAGTAGTATGTGGAGAAATACAGGTCGAGCATTGAACCAGAATTGGTTATCTATTCAACTATGGATAATAGTCTTCATAATAATATCAATCAAATATCACCTAATTAAACAATGTGAATTGTGCACATAATGAACCTGTTCAGTTAAACAATTAAAAGGTATCACTATTTAACAATCAATGAAAGCCCCTAAATTTTAACAAGTGGTGCTCACTACAGGGGGTAGTTGAGTAGGATACGCCAATCAAGATGTCATATAAGGAAGGGGTAGAAGAAGTTTCTAATTTTGGCAATGAGCTACCAAGAAAAGTAATACCATTGAAAAAGAGAAATGTGGATTTTGTCTAAGAAGTTTTATTTCTAAAGACTGTTCATGAAATAAATTGTGGTCAATTGCATTTACTCAGCTCTGATGTAAAGTGATTAGTGAATCCAATCAAAGAACTGAAGAATCTGAAATGCAAATGTGACGTATATGGCGAATGACACAAAAGAAGATACTCAAAGTTTGGGAAAAGGACTTGCAGCTTAGATATGGAACTGTCCAGTGCTTAAGAGAACCTGTTTTACAAGACTTTCACTTGATATGAAGTGCTGTAGCAGGGCCAAATCAGGTTAAAATTGGGTCCTCTTGCAATAGTCCTTTAAAGCGAGGTGTTTAGATTAGACACTAGATGAAACATTGGATGTAAATTGATTGAAAGCAATCAATTAAGATTTTGGATTGCGATACCCATGAAGATAGTGAGGTCAAAAAATGAAGCAATAGATCCAAGATAGTGAAGGAAATCGTTTGACCCAATATTAATGATCAACGAGGCAGAAGATTCTGGAAATGAGGATCATCAATTCAAAACGAAATTGGATGAAGTTAATGTTAATATGTAATCCGTGTGATTAGAGGATCGTTTCCAGATCCATCAGGGAAAATACTTCAAACGTTTTGGATGTCAATAAATGCCAAAAATCGTTTTTAAAAGAAAAAATGATAAGAGCAATTGAAAGAAACTTCCAATTAATGAAAAATGCACAATTTTGTGAAATATGAAGACTCAAGTATCATTTGCTGAAATATGAAATGAAATTAGGACATGTTGGACGAATGACAAGTAAGGATTGAAGGCCTAACAGATGAAATCATTTGTGAGTATTGTCAAAGTTAACAAATGTTACCTATAAGTTAAGAAACAGCGCTGATGGTCATATAGAGAGGAAGGTCAATATGAAAAAACTGAAATTATTAGTTCTAAAAGAAAAAAATTAAAATGTTCTTAATGGACGCTGAACCATTTAAATGTTTATATTCTAATTTTTTGGTTAAGTCCTTAAAGAGGAACACTAAACCAAATCAGATGATTAAGTATTAAAAGAATAAGATTTTGAATCATGAAAACTGTAGGTCAAAGCATATCTTGAACCAGTTTGGAAAAAGGGGAAAAGAAGAACCTCTGAATCTAACTATAGGTTAAGTCCCATTGCAAAAGAATAATATAAAAATAGATAAAAAAGATATAAATATCAATTTTTGGTCCATGATTTTGGGACTCTCACCAAGATGAGATTGCTGGCATGTGTTTCCAAGAGTATCAATCTATTGGTTGACAGGGAGCAACTCGCTGATATGACAGACAGACAGTAGGAGGAGGTTCTCGCTTTATTTGACAAGTATCTAGAAGTATTTTCCCAGGTTGACCATGATTTGGGATATGTGAGGAATGTCATCCACAAAGTTGACACTGGGGAAAATTTTCTGATAAGGATGAGGCTGATAAGATGGTCGAATGTGGCCAAAGCAGTAATGAAAGAAGAGATTAGCAAACTAGTGAGGCATGGGCTTCTAGTTCTGCCGTTGAGTCCCTGGGGGAGCCCTATCCTTATTGTGAAGAAGGATAGCTCTAATCAAGTGGTGATTGACTATCAGAAGCTGAATAAGATGACAAAGAAGGATCCATATCCACTATCATGAAATGACAATGCATTAGATATTATGGGAGAAAAGAGCATTTCTCTGTGATAGATTTGATATTTGGATAATGGAAAATCGATTTGCTAAAAGAAGACCAGAAGTAATGCATGATCATCACCGCACAGGGGCTGTATCAACCAAAGAGGATACCACAAGGTCTATGCAATGCACCTGCTACGTTCCAGATGTCCAGGAGGCCATCTTAAATGAGATGAAATTGTCATGCGTCCTGGTGTACTTGGACAATATAAATGTGTTCAGTAAGACATATAATGGCCATTTACACCACTTGAAAAATGTCTTCAAGATACTGTCCATGGATAACCTGAAGATCAAGCTGAGGAAGTACCAATTCCTTAAATAAGAGTTTGAATATCTGGGAAACGTTATTAACTCTAGTGGAATGCAGCCACAACCACAAAAAATGAGGCCATAGAGCAAATGTTCCAAAAAACTGTCCATGATAACCTAGTGTTCCTTGGAATGGCCAGATACTACCAAAGATTCATCTAGGATTTTGTGAGAATTGCTGATCCCCTCATTCATTTGCTGAAGTATCCAAAAAGGACTCATCTTGAATAAAGAAGCCTAGAATTCTTTTGATGAGTTACTCTTGTATCTTATAGATTCTCTGATATTGAAATATATAAATATCAATCAGGATTTTATAATACAGACCGATGCTTCATTAACAGCAATTGGCGCCATCCTGAATCAAGTAGTTGACTCAGGGTAACATATGGTAGCATATGTGAGATGGACATTATCAACAGCTGAAAGGAATTACACCGTTACTAAGCATAAATGCCTTGAAGTAATTTATGCATGTAAACAGTTTTGGGTGTATATTCATGGAACGCACTTTATAGTGGTGACAGACCACACCTTGTTGCATTGGTTGCATAATTTAGAGAACCAGAAGGATGACTGGCCCATTGGCATTGAAGCTACGGGCTTACAATTATGAAATATAAACTGAGTGGGAGCTTCTCCTCAGAGTATGGATAGTTTATCAAGGTTATCAATGGTCCAAATGGTATACCAGCAAGCGGATGAGCTATTCCAGAGAATGGCCAAAGAGAAATCAGGAACAAGACTTGAGAAATCCAAGGTGCGCTTTGGAAAGTAATGGAAAACACTGAGACCAAGGATGGACAAGTTTATAAGATGATCAATGGAAAATAGTTACTATTTACAAGACCATGGGAACAAGTGGAAATTGTTCAAAATGCGCATAAGGTTGTTGGTCATGGAGGCCTGAGGAATACAACTGATCACATTCACCAGTACTGTTACTAGGAGTCTATCAACTACAATGTAGCGGATTATCTGGCTTGCTGTGTGGAGTTCCAGATGCACAAGCCTCGCAGGAACATAATCATATATTGACAGGTCCGCCCTGGATTTGCCTGGAAGATGGTGTCCATTGATGTGATGGGACCATTAACCATGAGTGCTGGGGGAGTCAAATACATCATAGTTACAATTGACCATCTGACTAGAAGGGTCAAGATGAAGGACTTGGTGAAAGTGGATGCTACAAGCACTGCAAGGTTTATCCTGGATCAAGTCATATACCTTCATGGAAGCCCAAAAGCCTTGTTGAGTGACAATGGAACAAATTTCATGTCCCAAGTGATCCCAAGAGTGAATAAGAAAATAGGGATCCGAGAAGTCATGTTAGTACTTTACCTGCTGGAGACAAATGGAATGGTAGAGTGGGCGAAAGGAACGCTGGCCATGACGCTAAGGAAGCTAGTCGCATAGTATATTTATACATGGGGAACATCCTCAGTTTAGTGATGTTTGCATATAATATATTTCATCATTTGGTGACGGGAAAAATTATATTTGAGTTACTATATGGAAGGAAGGCCACATTACTCCAATTTTATATTTGGTTGAACCAACCTTGGGGATGAATGCCAAGTAGTACCCAATCCAATTGTCATATATCCTGATCAAGATGCAAATTGCAAGCAATTAATATGACCTTGAAAAAGAGGATCAATGCAAAATAACGGATGAAAAGAACTGATCAGCATTATCATAATACCAGATAGGCTAGAAAGTTGCCTATTGTGATATGCATAGTTTCATGAGATAAAACAAACTAGATGCTTTGTGGTTGGGTCCATTTGAGGTTATTGCTAAGACAATGATGGACGCCTATTCCATCAAGAACCTCTTGGATGGAAGGATTGTGAATCAAGTCCATGATAAATATCTAAAGCAGTAGATTGAAGAAAATATTAATAAAAAGATTGTTTCATAAAGGACCACTAAACTATTGAGATGGTTATATACTGATAATATGGTTATGTCCTAAAAAGGACCGCTGACCAAAATAGATGGCTAAGTCTTAGAAAATAAGACCTTTGAACCATAGAAAACTGGTAAGCTAAAGTATACCTTGAAACATCTTTTGGAGAATAAATAAAAAAGATGAATTTCTGAACTGAGTGAAGATCATGTCCCATATAAAATGATAATAATAAAAGATTGATAAAAATATAGCAAAAAACAACATAAAAATGCACAGAAATAATATTTTTTATACTTTTTTAATTGGCTATCCCAACTCAGGGATGAGTTCGCCTATGTTGCTTCTTAAAAGGAGGGAGGATGTATCACAATAGGAGTGAACAAACCATAAAAATCTATGTGATATTGGACACTAACAAGAGCTAGACCTACTCAAAGCCAAGTTTTTTGAGTGGAGGCTGATTTCTGTGAGAATGCAACTAGGAGAAGAGAGATGGAAATATTAGTACTTGCCAAAAGGAATACCCCAAATCAGGGAGGGAAGCAACAGAACAAGAAGAGGCTGTCAGACATTCACTTTCTCGACTTAGGAGAAAGAATGTTAGAGGTATGAGTGCTCCCAAATCTGCTACCATGATTGGCTCATCTCCTGCCCAATCTTTGAATAATAACGTGGTAATCAATGATATGAGTACCAATGGCGAAAAGACCTTGGTGGATTCTCAGTGGAATCTCGACTATCAGAAAAATAAGAATTATAACCAAAATTAGCGTAATAAGGTAAGAACTGATAATAGGAATTCTCTGACTTCTCAGATGAATTCAAAGTGTTTGTTACCACATGAATCTGACCACCTCCAAAGTGCAAAGATTTTACTCGATGATGATAGGGTAAAAGTTAACAATTCATTACCACACAAATCTGACCGCCTCTGAGGTGCAAAGATTTTACTTGACAATGATAGGGTGAATATTAACTAATCATTACCACATGAGTCTAATCACCGCCGAGGTGAAAAGATTTTACTCACTGTTGATTGGATACAATTCATCAAACTATTACCACATGGGTCAGTTTTGCCTCAAAAAAATTCCATCTTTGATCTGATAGGCCAAAAGCCTATATTTCCTAATTTAGATAACTCAGCTTTGTATACTTTTGCCTTGAATACCCATGGTCTCAAAATCTGAACTAGTTTAAACAGGAATTATAGATTGAGAATAGGACCTTCTTTGGTTTTGGCCCTGCTTAACAATAAAAAACATAAAAAACTCTAACAAAGCGTTATCTATTCCTTTTATTAAAAAGTAAATCTCTCACTTTAAATAAATAATTTGTGGCATTCATCGGTGGATCCCACAAACTGGTGCTCACTACAGGGGTCAAACTTCCTGAATACTTCGATAAGTATCAAAGCAATGGAGGCTGCAAACGTGAGCAGCTCTTTTGAATCACGATTAGTTGCTCTCAAGAAGCAACTAGCCAGCTCTTTCTCCCATCTCAAAAAGCTAGAGCTCCGGCCTATTTCACTGTTGGGAGTGAGGCCACCTATGCCTATCCTCTCTGCAAAACCTGCTTCTTTGGGGCAATGTAAAGCGGAGATCCCTACTGTGGGTTCTCTTTCAACTCAGCCAACAAGTGCGCGCCCTAAGGGTATATCCTCCAGAACTACTGGAGTTGTGAAAATGCCGGTTAAAGCGAAGCTAAATACCTAACCCCTCGTGGCTGTCTCCCCTACTTCAATGATAGACTTGCCCATGGTTCAGAATACCACTGAGGCTGACTCTGAGGGGGGTTACGATGATGTTGGGTACTACTTATTGGGAGCTCCCGCGGAAGTGGAGGTCCCTGATCGCCTAAACGCCAAAGGAGTAGATGAAACCACCATACCTGAGGATACTTATCTCCACCAAGTTATAGGTTGTATTAAACTATTGACACAGCCAGTGATGCTGATCAGCTCCTATTGAGTCCAATTCGCCCTTTACAGCGAAGACATACCATGCAGTCTATTCTTGAGACTCACCCTGAGACCACATGAAAATTAACCTCCACTTTTCATCTCAAGGAGGTCTTAGCGCTGTCAGCCAACTTTGGAAGCACACTTACCAAGGTTGAAGTAGTTGTTCACAAAGTCCAGGTGATGGCTATCCTGGATACAGGTTCTCCAGTGAATGTAATTTCATCTCAGCTGATGAAAAAGATTAAATTGATGCCTGACTTGGATTGTGTTCAAGGAATTTGGAACTGCGGGCCCAAACAACACCCGCGCTCTTGGCGCTTACTCTGCTCTTCCCATACGCGTTGGGAAGCTTATCCTATCAGCCCCCGCTGTGGCCTTAGATAATAACTCCTATGATATGCTCATAGGTACTCAATTTATGATCTAATATGAAGGCATAATCAACATAAAGCAAGGGTTCCTATCTTTAATGAACTACAAAGTTCCATTAATCTTATCTAACAAAGAACCCATCAAGAATGACTACACCTGCTTGGTTGAATACCCCTCTTCCGCTTTGTCTTACATTATGTTACTTCATGGCGCAACACTAAGAAATTGCCCAATTCAGTGGAGGCTAGCGATGGTATTCCATTCTTTGTGGCAGATGAGGTGGTGATTAAGCCAGATGAACAACGAGTAATTGACACGAAAATCACACTCCAAATCCCACGCCACTGCTTATTACACCTATTAAGCATCGACGGAGTTAGCCCTTTTGAGCCTTGGATATTGCCTGGTGTTTTAGACCCATCCTATCAGAGGCCTATTACTCTACTGTTGGGAAACCTCACCAAAAAGTACATAATTGTAAGAAAGCACCAGGAGGTGGGCTGAGGGTTTTTAATCCCTGTGGAAGAAATTGAACAAGTCCACTCTACTGGCTTGATGGCAGATTTAGGCCTGCCTGCAGATAACCTGGTATGTACCTTACCAAACGTCCATATCTCAGATGAGCTGACCTCAGATGAGTTGGAGAAAGTGCATATCTTCTGGATGAGTATAGTGATATATTCTCAAAGTTGGACAATGATTATGGTCACATGAAGGGCTGGTGTCACTCCATCAATGTGGGTGATGCCCATCCCATTAGGTCAAAACCTTATTGCAAGTCAAAGGTGGAGGAGCAAAAAATGAGGACGGAACTCACGCAGTTATTAGATGCAGGGTTATTAGTTCCTTTACAAAGCCCTTGGTCCTCCCCCTTCTGCTAATTAAGAAGAAAATGGAGGTCACTGGGTATTCATGGACTACCGCAGGTTAAACAATCTTATGAAAAAGGATAGCTATCCTATCACATGCATTGACGATGCCCTGGCCCAGATTTCAGGCTCAGATTTTTTCTCTGCCATGGACTTGGCCAGTGGTTATTGGCAAATGGATCTTTCTCCCCAAGACCAAGAGAAATGCGCGTTGATATGCAGTGAAGGTCTTTTCCAACCCACGCGATTACCTCAAGGGTTGTGCAACACACCTGCTTCTTTCCAGCATGCGATGGATCACATTTTGCAGGATCACATTTTAACCTGCGTTATCATCTACCTTGACGACATTAACGTATTCTCAAAAACCTTTAATGAACACCTTGATCATTTAAAAGAGGTATTTTAACGCTTATGACGCTCAACTATCAAATTAGCGACTTCAAAGTGTTCGTTCTTCCAAAAGAAATTAAACTTCCTTGGACATACCATTTCTTGAGAGGGAATCCAACCCATACAAGTTAAGGTTGAAGCGATTTCCAGAATGCCACTTCCCAAAAACCTACGGGATATACAGGTATTTTTAGGATTGATGGGGTATTACCATCAGTTCATCCCTAAGTTTGCCCAACTCAGCGAGCCCCTTGTTCGTTTACTAAAAAGAATATCCCTTTTCAATGGGGCACTGAACAGAAGGCCGCCTATGAAACAATGAAGTTGCTGTTACAGAATCAGCCTATCCTAAGGCATCCCGATTATGGAAAACCGTTTATCTTGTTTACAGATGCTTCAGACTACACCGTTGGGGCCATCCTAGCCCAATTAGATAAAAAAGGGGTAGAGCATCCTGTCTCATAGTTTAGTAAGATGCTTTCAAAGCCTGAACGCAACTATAGTGTAACTGAAAAGGAGTGCCTTGCTATTCTGTTAGACGTGAAGCATTACCACTCTTTCTTGTATGGGACCTCTTTCACTGTGATCACAGACCACGCATCTTTAAAATGGTTGCAAAACATGAAGGACTCTACGGGGTGGTTAGCTCACTGGGCTCTAAAACTCCAGCATTACGATATGAAGATTGAACATGTGCTGGAACCCACCACATGAATGTTGATGGGTTAACTCGGCTGCCCATTCTCCACCTAGATAATAGTGAAGCGGAGCGGCTGTATGATCTTCTAATGACCCCAAACGACTGGGAAGATGAGGATGAGCCTGTACAGAGGATGTTGGCCTGGCACTCCCAAAACACAAAAAGTAGAAGTGGAAAATTGTATAAACAAGTGGGGGTGAAATGGTTGCCTTACCTATGACCCTCAGAACGTGTACCTGTCATCTTGGAAGCTCATACAACTTTAGGCCATGGAGGAGTAAAGAAAACCTAAGAGTGGATCAAGGATTGGTACTTTGGGGGGAATTATGGAGGCCATTATTGAAGTCTTGGATGCTTGCCTTAAATTTAAGAAGCATTCTCAATTCAAGACTAGATACTAATATCAGCCAACTACCCCACAACAGCCATTCCATACCATGAGCTTGGATGTAGTAGGGCCGCTTCCTCAGACCACAGGTAGAAATGGATATATCTTGGTAGGTATTGACCATTTAACAAAGTGGGTTGAAGCTGTGGCGCTGCCAGCCCAAACTGCCAAGGCCACTGCCACCTTTCTTCACCAAAATATTTTTACTTGACACGGGTGCCCTCAAGTACTACTCTGTGATAACGGGAAAATTTTACATCCAGAGTAGTCAAAACCTTAGCTGCTTCCATGGGAGCCCAGCAACTGTTCTCAGCTCCATATAATCCATCAACCAATGGTACGGTGGAGCGAGCAAATGGCACTTTGGTTTCCATCTTATGGAAAATGGCCTCATCTGATCCCCTACATTGGGATCATTATCTCCCAAGCACGCTTATGGCTTACAGAATTAGCTATCACCGGATTTTGAAAATGTCCCCTTTCCGAGTTTTGTATGGCATAAAACCAGGCATACCTGCTCTTCTAGCTAAGGATGTCTTCACTAGAGGAGAGGAACCTGAGAAAGCCATGCAAAGGTCAGCTAATCGCATCATACAGCTTCAAGAAGAGGCTATGATCAACCTAGCAAAAATGGTTACTAAAGAAGGCCAAGCTGCCAATAATCTCTGAGCTCCTCTACCTTCCTTCCAAGTGTCGGATATGGTTTTATATTACCACAATTGCATAACTCCCCGTAGTGGCAAACTTGGATCAATCTGGGAGGGGCCATTTACCATCACGTATAAGAGAGGAAATGAGTATTCTATCAAATCTTTGGCTACAGGAATTATCACAAACCAGGTACATAGCCGCTTCCTATGACCCTACACCCCTCCCAACATTCTTGAAGGGGGCAATGTCAGACATTCACTTTCTTGACTTTCAAAAAAGAATGTTGGAGGTAAAAATGCTCCTAAATACACTACTATGATTGGTCCATTACATGTCCAATCTTCAAATAATATTGTGGTAATCAACAATATGAGTGCTAAAGGCGAAAAGACCTTAGCGGAATCTTGGTGGAATCCTAACTATCAGAAAAATAAGGATTATAACCAAAAGTGGCGTAATAAGGTAATAACTGATAATAGGAATTCTTCGACTTCTCAGCTGAATTCAAAGTGTTTGTTACCATATGAATCTGACCACCTTCGAGGTGCAAAGATTTTACTCAATGATGATAGGGTAAAAATTAACAAATCATTACCACACAAATCTGACCGCCTCCAAGGTGCAAAGATTTTACTCAATGATAATAGGGTGAAAATTAACCAATCATTACCACACAAATATGACCGCCTCCGAGGTGCAAAGATTTTACTCAATGATGATAGGGTGAAAATTAACCAATCATTACCACATGAGTCTAACCACCACCAAGGTGAAAAGATCTTACTCGCTGGTGAATAAATACAATTCATCAAATCATTACCACATGGGTCAGTTTTTCCTCAAAAAAATTTCATCTTTAATCTGATAGGCCAAAAGCCTATATTTCCTAATTTAGATAACTCAGCTTTGTGTACTTTTGCCTCGAATACCCATGGTCTCAAAATTTGAACTAGTTTAAATAGGAAAAACTAGTATTGAGAAGAGGACCTTCTTTGGTTTTGGCCCTGCTTACCAATAAAAAACATAAAAAACTCTAACAAAGCGTTATCTATTACTTTTATTAAAAATTAAATTTCTCACTTTAAATAAATAATTTGTGCACTCATTGGCAGATCCCACAGAGGCAGTTGGCAAATAGCCCCAAGTAATCTGGATATGGTATTGGACTGGAAGATTAGTCCTAAGCACTTGCTGATAGGTTCATCAAGACCATTGGACATATGGGATGGCATTGAGTATGGGATACTAGGCGGGGATTGCCATATTATGCCACCTATTAAAGCCATCAGTGAAAGACACTGATGGGATGAAGCAGAAAAGAGATAGTAATGCAGGGAGTGAATAACATCCTGCAGATGATGACTACAAGCTTCTTGAAAGTGAAAGCAGAATAAGCGATGAAAACCAGGAGAGGTTGGAAGCTTCATGGCTCAACTCTAAGAACTTGGCCAGAAAAGAGAAGGGCATGGGCTGCAACCTCTGGATCAAGGACGTTTTCAAGATTGGAGGGGTTCAGAGCTATGGAAAGAGCCTTGTTCACTCAGGTCCTCAATTTTGCATAGGGAAGTTCAAATTGTTTGCGGTTTCAGATGGCAAGTTTGGTTGACAGAAAAGCTGGTTTGTAAAATAGCCAAATCAGAAAAGGAACTCTGGAAGCAAGTAAGATCTGGAAAGGAACGATTGATCAATAGTGGAGGGCATTGCTTCAGGAGGTTTGGAGATGATTGTAGTAGTATCTGCAAAAGGAGCCAAATCCAAGAGTGTTTTAAAATCTAATTTGGGAATCTACAACAGAGGGAGGATTGTCCATGAGTTTTTTGAGACGATCATTAAAAATGGTTTTTTCAGGGTTGGATACCATTTCTGATATTTCCAGGAAAAGACTGATTACAAGTACTTGACTGTGAGTATGAATTCTAAGGGGTATAGACTCACCAGTTGGAAGAGCCAAGCTTCTTTATCAGACGTGACGTCAAGAAGTTGCTGGTATCTGATTTCAAAATCGACATATGTGCTGGACAAAAGGTGGGATGTCATACTTTTTATTTTAAATTTATTGCGGGGAAGACCGACCATGGGACGGACACTTCTGAATATGACTCAGAAGAGACAAAACTTAGTACCAGGGGCTGCACCCCAGAGAAGCGATGCTATCTCTTGTTGCCAGTGGGAACGCCACTTATGAGGAGGGGAGGAAACATGTGAAGGGGCCATAGCCACAATTGAGCACGTGTGGAGGAAGGGGTCTGATTTGATGAACCAGACTGGGAACCAGGAAGAGACCAGCTGTCAGCGACGCGGTGGGAGGTATCCAAACATCCACGCTTGAAAGTGGTCCACCAAATGGGACCAGAATCTGTGGACCGCTTCTGGGAGGGTGGGGGTGGAGCCTGCGATGGCATCTAAGACAATCGTGTGGATGGTCCACATGGCGATTGCAACCACCAAAGCATGAAGGGAGGGCAGAAGGGGGAGGCCATTGATAGAGCGAACATATCTCTTGACAGACTGAAGGGATGCGTTTGATCCTGGCCCAGAAGACGTTGAACTTTGCGCCATATCACTTTAGAGGTAGGGCACTTCTCCAGGCGGTGAAACAGCATTCCATACTGGCCACACACGACACAGGATGAGTGTAAAGCGTTAGAGCGCTCAGCTGTACGATACACCCGCCTCAGGCAGCGCCACACATGGGAGCGGACTTGAGGTTGCAACAGAGGATGGTGTACATATTTCCAGATATTTTTTGGGTCTTAATGGAGTAAGGGATGTCCATCATGTCCAGGTAGTCCACCCTGGATAGGACATGGGGTCAAATGGGGATCACGCCATTGTGGATGGGTAGCCCCTGTACCTCTTGTGTGAACTGAGGAGAGGGGCGGCCTCTTTGGGTTGTATGCCCACTAATATGAATTCTCCACTCAGCGTTCCGCATGGAGAGGAGGATTCGTTTGTAGTGGGTTTTAGTCCAGTGAGGACCTGTGGCTGATGTATGTGAAGCGAGGTATTTCATCAGGGAGTGGGGGTTCGATGGATTGTTGAGGCCCAAGGCGCGGGAGAAGTTGGAGTGGGCTGCGTGGGACCAGTGTTGGGAGGGGAGTGTAGGGGTGGTGACAGCCGCAATCCAGGTACCCAGGATCTTGGCGGCATGGGCTTTTAAGTCAAGCAGGCCCATGCCACCATGATGTTGAGGGCCAAACATGACCTCTAGCCGCACTGGTGGAAGGCGCCCAACCAAAGCCATCCTTGTAGCAAAGCGTATAAGGATTTGTAGAAGCTTGGGGAGAAGGGGATGGCGTGGGCTCTAAACCAGACTTTGGAGAGGCATATGGAGTTGGCTAAAACAATTTTGCCAGTAAGGGAAGTAGGGTGGGCTCTGAGAGAGGCGATTCGCTTTGTCACGTTATCCAGAATACGGCACTCCATTACTGCTGACGCGTATCCACCTGCCTCCATCCACACGCCCAGATGGCGTACTGGTCCTATGGTAGGACGTGGCACGAAGGGGAGCACCAGTGGGGCGGTGTGTTTTGAATTAGTAGGGCGAGGATGTGGGCGAGCAGATGGGCCAGGTTGGGAACTAATTGCTGGGGTCCAGCAGTTCTGAAACTGACCAAGGAGGATGATTTCGGTTTTGGAAGCGTTCAGTGCCGCGTTGCTTACCTGGGAATACTCCTGGATGAGAGCTTCAAGCGCGCGTGCATCTTGATTATTAGACACCCCCACCACACAATCATCTGCGAACGCCATTATCTTGACTGGGGCTTGGCCTGGCACGTGGACCCCAGTGAGTTGGGCATTCACATTTCGCAGTATTGGGTCAAGGCTGAAGTTGTATAAGAGTGGGCTGAGGGGAGTCCCCTTGTCGCAAGCCCCTTTGAGGGCGGACTACTTCCGTTAGGAAGCCAGGGCCACGCACTGCCATTGTTGCAGATTCTGTGAGCAGCATTACCCAGTTGATGAAGCGAGGGGGTAAGCAGAATTGATGGAGGCAGGCCCTGAGGTAATCCCAGTTTACTCTATCATAGGCCTTTTGTTGGTCCAAGAATACAAGTGCCCCAGAGGCTGTGGACTGACATACATTAGCCACAGAGTGCACGTTATCCCAAATCAACCTTCTGGGGATGAAACCGAATTGTTCTGGGGAGATGGTGGCAGATGCTACAGTCCCTAAACGGTTAGCCATGATTTTTGTTAAATATTTGGTGTCTGTGTTTGTTAAAGAAATGGGGCGCCAGTTGGCTAAGTCTAGCTTATCCCCTTTCTTGAAGAGTGTGACAGTGAAGGCCTCATGTCCTCCTGGTAGGAGGCGCGTTTCCATCAGGCTTTGGTTAAGTGAGGCGAGCAGCAATGGGGATATATATTTGAAATATTTTTTGTAGAACTCATATGGAATGCCATCTGGGCCTGGGCATTTTCAGTTTGGTGCACCATGAATGGCTGTCCATAATTCGTTTGGAGTAATTAAATTCATTATTTCCAGGTATTGGAAAATGGAGTGGATGTGGACTCAGTCAAGAAATTCTGCCACTTCGGCCAGCTGAATTGGGTAAGAGTGGTACAACTCAGAGTAATGCTGTTGCAGTTTTGATTGCTACTTTGGCCGGTGTGTCCACAATGGAATTATCCGATCTTCGCACCTGTGTGCAGGCCACACTCTGGCATGGTGCGAAAATTTTTTTAAAGAAGTGTGCGGTGCATTTGTCACCTTTTGTGATGTGTGTGGCCCTGTACTGAACACAAACCAGATGTTTGTGTTGTCTTTTGAGTGCGTTGAGGTGGGCAGCTGTCTCCGCCCACTTCTGTCCCCATGCAGAGCTGTATCCTGTAACTGGGATGTTGGACTCCAAGTGTGCCAATTCTGCCAGAGCGCGCAAGATAACTGCTGATATGGCTCATGAGTGTCTGGAGGAGAGATGGCGAGAGTGGCAGATGGTGTCATTTTTGGAAAGTTGCCCATGTGAAAATGGGGTCTGCACAAAACGGTGCAACAAACTTTTTTGCCATAGTTGCCTCTTCTACCCACGTGGAAAATCCTGGCGACTCAATATCAGGGGGTGGATTTTGTACCAATGTGGGGCCTTAGCAGCTGTGACAGGTAGGTGGTAGGTTAGCGAGACCAGTTGATGGTTGGAGAATTCCAATTTTGTTGTCTTGAAGTGGGAGATGCGGGGTTGGAATTTCGCCAGTGTTAGATAAAATCTCAATGCGGGTCATGGACCTTAATTGGCCATTGTGGACGTGGGGCTGTGTCATGTTTTTGAGCAGTGGGGCATGCTGCAGCAGCGCATCCATTAACCTGAGGGTGGCCTTTAGAACGCGTAGTTCTATGTGACCCTGGGGGCGTGGGGTGAGGAAGGCCACCAGTCCATTGGTGTGTTTAGCCAACAGTTCATGTTGCCGACTATGAAGGAGTCTGGGGGTAGCGGGAGGGATTTGACTGATGAGAAAAATTCCTGATGCTCGCGTGCACCATTTGGGGCATAGATGTTGACAATTGCGTGTTCTACATCAGCCCACGAGAAGGTGACAACAAGCACTTAGCCATTTAGGAATGTTTCTGAGGATAAAAATTTGAAAAAATTATTTTTCCAAATTAGCACCCCACAGTGCATTGACCAAAAGGATAGGGATGGGAGGAGCATTGTTTTCCAAGCTTCCTCGGAACCTCATGGACAGTGGGACTCCTGGATGGCCAGGATATCCACGGGTAAATTGTGTTGTAAAAAACTCAGTTTCCTAGCCCAGGATGGGGAGGCCTTGAGTCTGGCAATATTCAACAGTCCCTATGGTGAAGGTTTCCCCCATTGCACCTTAGGTGTGAGGGGGTGGGCACCCAGGCCCACCATCCTCTTCTAGCTCCCCGCGGGCCTTCACAGCAGTGTTGGTGTTAGCAGTAACACTATCAGAGTTTTTGTTGATTTTTGCGGAAAGAGTCACATTGGCTTTAGCCTTCGCTTTTTGTTTTCCCAACGTTGGACAAATTTTTTGTGGTGTGGGTGAGTTTGGTGCACCATTGAGCGGGTCAAAAAAATTTTTCAGTTGGGATGGGTCCCAAGTCAGTTTCAACTGGAGCTTGGGTGCAACGATTGGGTGAGATTAAATCTCCCATTGGATCCTTGGATTGAGTGGCCCGCTCAGCATGGGCTTCCCAATCTGATTGGTTGATGGATTCCCAAGTTGCTTCCACCGCGAAGGTCTCCATGTCCTCCTGGCATTGTGAGTGTGGGATAGCGGTGGTGGCTTTGGCCGCTTCTTTGGCCACGGCCCTACAGGCCTGCTTGGCCTTCTTCTGCTCTTGTGGGGAGATAGGCTTTACCAGTAGGTAGCAGCCTTGTGCTCCCCAAGGGAAGGCCTCCTTGGTGCTTGCAGTTGGTTTGTAGTGTGCCTCTCTGCTGGCCATGGCTGCCAAGGGGTGCTCTTGGAATGTGACGCCCTCCTTGATGGGGCATGCGTGTGCCTTATGGCTGAATGTGTCACAGTGGGTGCAAATGGGGGGCGCGCTGTCCACGGTCACCCAGAATGGGTGGGTGGTATGCCCTGCGATATCAATAAAAGTGGAGTGCAGGATCTGGGTTAGGTCCTTCACGATCTCCTCAGTTGGGGTCAGCACTGCGATGGCTTTGCCGGTGCACAGGTGTGGCATCAGTGTGAAGCGTTGCATTTCAAAAGATTGTATTTCGCCATATATGGCGAGACCATCTTTCAGGTGTTGTTCCAAATTGTCACGTTTTACCATAATAGGCAAGAAGTCAAATGTGAGGAGAATTTGGTTCAATTTTGTCCATCTGGTGCATTTAGTTTTGATGACCCATTGCCCTTTGGGGAGGTCAACCACTATGCGCACTGCTGCAGCCTCGTCTGCTGCCATTTTGCTTTTGAAACCTAGGTCCAGCCAACTGCGTGACATGGAGTGAGGTGCAACATACACCGCGGTCAGGAAAATTGTGTGTACATCTTCACAAAATTTTTCCCATAAGGCCATTTTTGGATGTCCAGAAACACATGGACTCCAAATTCCACCAACGAAAGTGGCTGGGAGTGTGGCGTGTTGATGTACTGGTTGCATCATGCTTGCCATGCGAGTATCTCTGGGGAAATAGTGACCGCCAGTTTCTTAGTATTTTTGTCAATTCCACCAGATTCTCCGGGGCGTTTTCAAACGTTGGAGGCTACGGGCCTTCCACCTGCTCCTCTTACCTTGCTTGCCCAACTGCTCCCTGACATGGGCGCAGACTAATCTCCTCTGTGAGATTATCAAACTAGATTCAGTCTTGAATTGAATAGGTTGCAATAGTGATTGCAACGAGAAAGAAAAGTTGGGGATGTCATACTTTTATAAAATTAATTAAACAAGCTTTTCAGAGAATAATTAAGAATGATATGAGCTAAAGAAGTATTAAGAGAAAATAACAAGAGTAATATATTAATTGAGAATTCCTATTTATGCCATATAACAAACATTGATGGCAGTATCTTCCTGTCGAGGATAAGGAGGAAGATCAGGAATCCTGAATATAAAAGTGGGTCATATGCCCTGATGGGCGGGAAACTTGAACCTGGGACTAGTGTCATACCAAGTAAATTAATCAGCATGGCATGACAGAGGGTTGTGGGGACCACGCTCTGAGAAGATGGTAGCAAGGAGGAAGAGGAAGAGAACTGCATGCTGAATGTTTTCCTGAGTAACGTTGAATGCAAATTGACTATGCTCCTCTAGAAACTAAGAAACTGTCAAGCTGGTGTCTGAAGCAGTATTCTCCTGTCCTGATCATATTCTTGCTGGAAATCTAGGCAAGAGAGGGGATATGCTGTGATTTTTGCCCACCTTTCCAGCTGTCTAGATTACCATGGATCACTGGGGGATAATTTCCTATGCCAAGTGAGTTGGATATCGTTTGAACAGATTTTGGGCTAATGTTTTTTGGGGGATTTTAGGTAATTTTCCAGGATTGGATCCATAATGGATTGATACTGGTTAGTGCTTAAGATCTCTTTGGGTAGTTTGACAATGAAATGGGGCTTTTGATAAAATGATCAATGATTAACTATCAGGTGTACTAATTAGGATGTTCAGGTTTCTTCACTGAACAATTGGGAATTTAAGGAGCAAGTTGTTATATGAGTGATGCCACCTGCAACTAGCAAATCAATCAGTTGGTTCACAGCCTTCCATAATGGGTAACAAGTCCCATTAACTAAGCAGGTCACTCACCAAATATGGTTGGTTTGCTGGGATCAAGTGGAAAACGTTAGGGACACTTTTTCTGACTCTTTCCATTTTAGGTCTCAAGAATGTTTTACAAAGAAAATTCTAACCAGATGGAAAAGACCTTCAATTATGACGTCAAAAGGAAATTAAATGGCAACAGCTTCCAAAATCATGGCTGAGGCGCTACCAAGGGTTGAGCGCCGAATTCCCTTTATGAATTCCACTTATAATTCATTTTAAAGAGTCGTTTTGAGAGATCCAGTATTGATTTATTTTTATTTATCTTTAGAAAATTATTTCTTGTGTGTTTTAATTGGTGACTTTTCTGCAGGATAAAGCGTAAGGGTTGAGGATCCCTAGAAGAGATGCTGAACTTAGATGGGAATTTCTGTAGACTCCGCAAGACCAGAGGAAATGCCATAAACTTAAGGATCTAAGCGTGGAGTAAGTTAGGCGGATAAGGGTATAAATCCCTACTGACGACATCAAGAGTATTATGTGGAGAAATACAGGTTTAGTATTGGACCAGAATTGGTTATCTATTCAACTATGTATAATAGTCTTCAAACTATTATCAATCAATCATCATCTATTATCAGACAACGTGAATTGTGCACATATAAATCTGTGAAGTTAAACGATAGGGGTTATCAGTCTCTAACAATCAGTGAAAGCCCCTAAATTTTAATAGTACTCCATCAAGTGTTCAGGGCCCCAGGCTTACAAGAAACTCCAGGCCTTCCTGGCCCTAAGGGTCCACCAGGCCCCCCTAGGGAAAGGGGATCAGTCAGTCCTGAAGGAGCAATGTTCCCCTGGCAGTGATGGGGATAAAGGGCCTCCTAGACCTTCTGGGCCGCCTGGTTATGGACACCCTGGACCACCTGGACCACCTGGTCCTCCCAGAAAACCTGTCTCTCTTGGTCACCTGGAAAACACGGCCCTCCTGGGGCTCCTGATCCAACTGTGCTTTACCTTCCCCTCTGGAGGATCCTTTGTTGAACGACTGTGTTCAAATTCTTGAACATAATATTAAAGGTATCACTCAAAGTTGCAGATTACACTGCACTGGTGAACCTATCAAACTGGACTTTACCATCAAAGCCATTAAAGAGGGGGTGGACAATGCTTACCATCTTTAAAATTAATTTTCCTTAAATTTAAATTTAAATTTTCAAAATGAAAATTTACTAGATTAGAGCAAGGTAACTGCTGGTATTCTTCCTTTATTGGGGAAATCCCCAACTAGGGGTTAAGACTTGCCTACAGCAAATGCCAGATTGAACTCCATATTAACTTGAGTTGAGCCCAATCGGAAGTATTGGGGATTGGAACCAATAATATTGATTAAAAAAACATAAATTAACACCAGTGACTAATGCCAAAGATGTCAAACAATTGGGCCTTAATAAAGTCCCATAAAAGCGCCAGCACCCAATCAATCAGCCTTTCAGGATGCACTGGTGAATTATGCTGAGGATGCTCCAGCTCCACTTGTATTAATAATCTTATTTATATTTATCTTGCCATCAGCAATTGATGCCAACACTTCCCTATCCAAAGATTATCTATTTATCAATCCAACTTTACCCTTGAGGACCTATAATTACTTTGAGCCTTATTTTAATAAAATCACCATTTTGCGCCTATTTCTTTTCATATTTTAGTATACTTAAGGCCATTAAAGCCTATTAACTCGTTGGGGGTCTTGGGTCCTGATCTAGTATGAGCTGGTTTGGAGTTGTTCCACTGTGTCCCAAAAATGGCCCCCAGCCAGGTGCCCCAAGCTCCCCATGAGACTAATCCAAAGGAAGCATGAGGGGCGGATACTGCTGAGGGAATATTTCCTGGAGCCTACCCTGGGCCTAAACAACCCAAGAGATATGACCTAACTTGGCCCCTGATTCTCCGTTTTGACAGTCAAGCCAGGTTTGAAGCAGTAAGATCAGTCAGGGGTTTCCCCAGATGATCTGATTCTGATACTGGGCAGAAAAGCCAGGTTATCCTGGCCCCTGCAATTAGCAGTCAAGCCAGGATGAGGGGGACTAAGGGCCCCCAAATGTGTAAATTCTAGGGCTAACAACATGATATGGATTACTGGGGTTTGTTACCAATGCTGGCTCTTAAGCTGATGCCAGGACCTAGTCCAAAGCTAGTGTTGTCCCTAATGCTGGGACCTCTTCCTGATGCTAGCTCCATTATTAATGCTGGGACCTTTTCCCAATGCCAGCTATTTTCCCAATGCCAGCTCTCATGCCAATGACCCTACCTTGGCTCTGACCCCTAGCTGATGCTAAAGGAGGTTCTGTTGGGATTAAGCCTCTATGGAGAAGCCCCAACTAGGGGTCGCAACTTGCCTATGAGCAAATTCCAAATTGAGCTTACCACTTACTTGAGTTAAGCCCAATCTGAAGTATTAAGCATTGGTCCCAATAATATTAATTGAGATAATAATTTGACACCAGAGACTAATGACAAGGATCTCAAACTATTGGGTCATGGCGAAATCCCATCTCAGCGCCAACACCCAATCAATTAGCCCTTTAGGATGACTCAGCAAATTATGCGAGGATGATTTCACTCCCTTGTATTATTAATGTTATTTATTTTTATCTCGCCGTTGGCAATCAATGATGACACTTCCCTATCTGAATCCTCCCTTTCTTAATCCTACTTTACCCTTGAGTCCTTAAATACCTCAAGGCTTATTTTAATAAATCACCTTTTCTCGCCTATCTCTTTTCTTATTTTAGCTTACTTCAGGCCTTTAAGGCCTATTAACTTGATGTGGGGCTTTGAGGACCTGATTTAATATTGGCCAGTTTATAGTTACTCCCTCATATCCTGATAACCATTTTGGTTGTAGTTTATATAATTAGAGTCAGAAGTGTTTAACTGCTATTATGACTTCTAATCATTTTCTCTAATTAACTATGTAGTTCTTCTCAAACCGCATAAAGACCTTGTAGTAATATTAATTGGATGGTTAATCCCATCTTCATCCAGGTGGATTAGTATTACTATAGGCCTGTCATGTTATCATCTGTATGCTATTAAAACTTCTAATTGAAGTCCAAATATGTTAAAATTAGTGCTTCTAAAGTCTTTCAAACATTTCTATAAAATCTTGTTCTTATTTTGGGCCCACTTTACCTTTGACGCTTTCATCAGGAGGTAGATCAAAAATGCAGTCAATTCTGTAAAATGGGGGATAAACAGTCTGTAATATCCCATTATTACTAATAGCACTTGATATCACGCATGCTTATTGGTTATTTTATGCCACTATTGCGTTGTTGTTTTTCTTGTGGCTTGATTCCTTGATGGTTGATCTCATTACCAAGAAACTCTAAATAACTCTTAGAAACTAACATTTAAGTGTTTCAGCTTTAGTCTGGACCCTTGTAATCTTTTAAATACTTCATTTAAATGCTTGGGTACTGTCAGAAAATTTAAACAGATGGATTCATAAAATGATTTATTACTAATTGAGATGAAATGGTCAATCACAGAGAATGGCTCATTGAATGAATTTTTGGTGTTTTAAGTAATTACTAGGTAGTTGCTTCCCAATTGGGTTAAACCAAATCAAGTATAACGACGAGATTGTGAGTTAAGTATGAGAGAAGCCAATCACTGGCCTGAATTAGTATATGAATCACCAGCAACTAGTATCCAAGGATGATCCATTTATGATATAAATAATGTTGGAGGATACTGACAATCCCATGTTTGGGGCAGATGAGGGTGTTTTGGCGCATCATATACAATAATCAATTATTGCCTGAGAAAGGCGATTCCCCAAATGATTAACTATGGAGAGGAAAAATGTGTTGTCAGCGAGAAGCTGAGAATTCTTGAAGTTACCAAGCGGCCGAGGATGTTTCCAGCACACAATTATTAAGTTGAGACAAATTCAAAATTAATTTATATTCCCATTTATATGCTCACCAGCTATTAAATGCTGAGGATGAGCCAAAACTAGTATTCAGACATTAAGAAGGACAAGGCGAGAGGGTCACCGCCAGGAAGAGAGTAAATGCAGTGGAAGGAAGAGAGAGTGGTTGGCTGGAAGATCCAGCAATGAGCTGATAGGTTGTTAATGGGTGCAGTAGCTCTTTTGTACATATAGATACATGGCGCTTCCCCCTCAATAAACATCTCCATTTGCCTATTCTCCCTTTTGTTATAAGTTTAATTGTATTCTTATGGGTTGGGGTTTAGTATAGGGGATCCCCAAAATAGCACAGGTGACACACCAAGGGGTCAGCCGGTATTGCTGGCCCTGTCGCTTAAGGTGAAATGGCAAGGGTCATCCAGTCTTCATACTGGTTGGCCTGCTGGACAGCAGAGCCCACTGAAGACAAAGAAGCAAATTTTCTGACAGATGCTTATGTAAGGTGCAACTAAACACAATAATATTATCCAGGTATATTTATATGCAAGATAGGTTTGGCTCATTAAACATTCTGTTTATAGAGCGTTAATATTTTAAAGGCATTTTAAAGCCCTAACAGAATCTTTATGGATTCAAAAAAACCATGATTGTTGATCAAGGCGCATTTTACTTGACCTCTGGCAACAAATCCATCTGCTAGTAGCCACTGGTTAAGTCTATTGCAGAGAATTACGTTGAGTCACCCAAACGTTTCAGAGCTTCATTATTATAGATGGTGGATATGAGTCTTTCTTTATAATCTCAATTAACTAGCAAGAATCCTTTACCAGTTGGTGTGTTGCATTCTTCTTTTTAACTAGTCACAATGGTAAAGCTATAGGTCTTGGAGGTTCCAGGAGGCCATCTTAAATTATTTATTGAGCTCGTTATCAATGAACTTTTCATCTTCCTTAGACTTGTGTTATGGTATAGACTTAGAGTGTATAGTTGATCCACTATTCAATTGGTATAACTTTTAAATTTATAAATTTTATTCAGGGAAGGCCAATAATGAGACGGACACTTCTGATATGTAAAACTATCAAGAACTAATATAAGCAAGAAGCACCCTGAGAAGCCAATGCTGTCTCCTAATGCCAGCGGGAACGCCAATTAAAGGGTGAGGGGTATTGTGTGTAGAGGCTTGTGCCACTATTGAGAATGTATGAAGGAAAGGATCTTAAGTGATGAACTAAACTGGAAACCAGGATGAGACCAACTGTCATTGATGGAATGGAAGATAAACTTACAACCATGCTTAAAGAAGGTCCATAAGGTGCACTAGAATTGGCGTACAGCCCCTGGAGGGTGGGAATATAGCCTGAAATTGCATCCAGGACAACCATGTGGATAGTCCACATAGCTATTGCCACCACTAAGGCTCAGAGGGAGGAACTTAGAGAGAAATCCAAGGATAAGGCAAAGATGTCCATGGAGAGGCTGAAGGTTTATGTTTGCTCCTGGTGAAAGAGACGCTGAACTTCACGACATATCACTTTTGATGGCGGGAACTCTTCCAGGTGGTAAACCAACGTCCCATATTAATCACACACAGCACATGAGGAGTGTGATACATCGGATCACTCTGCGGTATGGTATACCAGTTTCATGAAGCACCACACATGGGATCATACTTATGGCTGCAAAAGAAGGTGATGGGTGTACTTCCAGATGGCTTTCTGGGTTTCTAGGGGATAGGGAGTGCCCAACATGTCCAGATAATCCACTCTGGCCGTGATAGATTACCTCCTTGATATCAAACTGTTCAGAACGGCTTGGCCTCATACTTCCTGTGTGAGACGGGGAGTAGGGCGACCCCTCTGGACGGTGTACCCACTGATGCAAATTCTCCATTCAGTGCTTCGCATGGAGAAGAGAATTCGTTTGAAGTGGGGTGACGTTCCATGTGGGCCTGCAGCAGAGAGATGCGAGGAAAGATAGTTTAACAGAGAATGGGGGATGGGTAGGATTGCTGAGGCCCAGGGCGTGGGAAAAGATGGAGCAGGTCGTGAAAGACCAGTGTTGGACTTGGAGTGTGGGGTTGGTGACTGCAGTGATCCAAGAGGTAAGTATTTTGGCGGCATGGGCCTCAAAGTTGAGCAGTCCCATACAGCCACTATGGCGAAGGCCAAACATGACATCCAGGTGCGCTGGCGGTGGGCGGCCTATTCAAAGCCATTCTTGCAGGAGGGTGTTTAACTAGGTGAAGAAAGATGGGGAAAATGCGATAGCATGGGACACAAAACGTACTTTGGACAGGAGCATAGAGTTGGTGAGCGAAACCCTGCCTGTGAGGGTAGTTTAGTGGCTCTAGGGGAAGTGATGCGTTTTATGACATTGTTCAGTATATGATGCCCTATCACTGATGAGGCGTACCCTCCTGCTTTCAGCCACACACCCAAATGGTATACCAGACCAGCAGTGGGTCATGGCATAAAAGTTAGCACAAATGGGGCAGTATGGGGTGGGCGGGGCAAGCGAGCCTGTGAGCTAGCTGCTGAAACAGTTGGGAAACGAGGTTCTGGTGACCAGCGGGCTTGGAACCAACCAAGGGGAATAATTTCGATTTTGGAAGCGCTAAGTGCAGCGTTACTTACACTTGAGTAATCCTGTATAGTAGCCTCAAGCGCATGTGCATATTAGATGTTAGAAACCCCAACCACACAATCATCAGCAAGCGCCAACACCTTACCCAGTGCTTGGCCTTGCACATGGACATCAGTAAAGCGGGCATTCGCATTGCATAAAAGTGGGTCAAGGCTGAAGTTATATAAGAGTGGTCTCAAAGGGTCCCCTTGCTGGAGGCCCCTTTGAGGGCAAACTACGTCATTGAGGAAGCCAGGGCCACGCAAATCCATTGTGGCGGATTCCGTAATCAAAATCACCCAATTAATGAGCCAATGGGGGAGGTGGAACTTGTGGAGGCAGGCTTTGAGGTAATCCCAGTTGACTCTATCATAAGCCTTCTGCTGGTCTAAAAAAGTGCCCCAGTAGCCTTGGATTGGAAAACGTTGGCTACAGTGTGTATGTTGTCTCATATCAACCGCTTGTGATTGAAACTAAATTTCTCAGAGGATAATATCATAGGCAACTTCCCTAGGCAGTTGGCCATAATTTTAGAAAATGATTTAGTATCTGTTTTTTAAATGAAATGGGGCGCCAGTTGACCAAGTCCAGCTTATCCCCTTTCTTATACAGCATTATAGTGTACGCCTCATGGCCCCATGAAGGAGGCGTGTTTCCAATAAACACTGGTTCATTGAGGCTAGCAACTTAGAGGAGAAATAGTTAAAACATTTCTTCTAGAACTCATAAGGAATCCCATCTGGACCTGAGCAATTCCTGTGCATTGCACTGTGAACGGCATACCAGAGTTTGTCTCAAGAAAAAGAAATCATTAACTCCAGACAATGGAAAATGGTGCATATATATGCGCTTTTAAGAAAATTTTCAACTTCAGCTGGTTTGACTGGATCAGATCAATACAATTTTAAGTAATAGTTTTAAACTTCAATTGTCACTTTAGCTGGAGTTTCCGCAATGGAGTGGTCCAGCTGCCACACCTGTGTGCAAGCCAAGCTCTGTCATGGTGTGAAGAATTTTTGGAAAAAATTGGCGGAGCATATGTCACCCAATTTTATATTTTTTTGCTTTGTACTGTACATAAACGTGATGTTTATGTTGCCTTACCAGTGCATTGAGGTGAGTGGACACCTCTGGCTACTTGCAACTCAAAGCTGGGCTGTAGCCTGCAGCAAGTACATTAGAATCCAGGTGGTCCACTTCTGTAAGTGTGCGCAAAATGACTGCCAAGGAAGACTGAGAGTGACCGATGAGAGATGGCGTGCCTTGCAGATGATGTTCACTTTCAAGGTTGACCAGGTAGAAAGTGGGGCCACACATAATGTGTGGTGAACTTCAGTGCCGAGGTTTTGGTGTCCACCCATGAGGAAAACCTGGGAGACGTGATCTCAGCTGGATGAATTTTGCACCACTTCAGCGCCTGCTCCGCTGGGTGTGACAAAAAGAAAAAAATTGACACCAACCTGTGGTCAGAGAAATCAATTTTTGTCATCATAAAGTGTGCAATCTGAGACCAAAAGTTCAATGGGGCAAGAATAAGGTCAATGTGTGACATAGACCTCAGCTGACCATTGTAAACATGAGGATGGGGCATGTTGGGTAGCAGCAGTTCATGTTTAGGTAGTGTATCAAACAGCTCCAAAATGGCTTTTAGAATGCGAAGTTCTACATGCCCCTGTGGGGGGGAAGGCACAGAAGGCTTGCGGTTGGTGGCTTGGTTGGCCTAGCAGTTCATGTCACCCACCACAAACGGGTCTGGAGGAAGTGGGGGGGGAAGTAATGGCTGTGAGAAATTCCTAAAGAGCACACGCACAGGTTAGGGCATAAAATATCTACAATAGCGTGCACTTTGCATCCCACAAAAAGGACACTACAAGCACATAGCCATTGAGGTACGTTCCTTTGGAAAAAGATTTAACCTTATAGGTCACATGTATAAGCACCCCCATAGTATGGGGACCAAAAAGAAAGGGAGGGGAGGAGCATGGTTGCCCATGTTTCCTCAACATTGATGGACATTGGGTTTCCTGAATGGCCAGGATTTCCACATGTAAATTACTTGTTTAAAATACTCAGTTTCCTAGCCTGGGATGGTGAGGCCTTGAGTCCAGCGATGTTTAACGTTCCTATTGTTAAGGTTCCCACATCACACCTTAGGTGCTATAGGAAGGGCCCCCTTGACCTTACTTTGCCAACTTTGCAGAGGTATTTTTTTGGACCTCTTTTTGGACCTTTGTACGAGGGCTTAAGGGAACGTGTCATTTTTAATGTAATTGCGTATTTTGGTGTTCTTTTTTGTTGATTTGGTTTGATTTTCAAATTGCTGTGTTCCTGCTGTGCATCATTGTAGGTTGAATAAAATTTGGGAGGAAAAAGTAGTAGAGTTTGTTTTGATTGAGGCTTGGTAATACTGCTTAGGTAAATTTGACTCACCCAACAGGTCCTCAGGTTGGTTGGCCCAATCTTATTGATGAATGGATTCATGAGCCGCCTCAGCAGTGAATGACTCGATGTCATCCTGGTTCTGGGCAAGTGGGATCACATATGCGGCCATAGCCACTGACTTGACCACTGCTCTGCGTACCTACTTGGCCTTTTTGCGCTCCTGTGGGACACAGGTTTGACATTATGTAATATCCCTGCGCACCCCACAGGAAGGTGGCGTCAGTGTCTAGCCAGTTTGTAATGAGTGTCTGCACCGCCCATTCCACCCAGGAGGATTTCGTTTTATGTGATGCCCTCCTTGATGGGCAGGTGTGGGCCTTGTGGCCAAAAGCATGACAGAAAGTGCAGATAGGGGGCGCGCTATCCACTATGATGTGGAACATGTGGGATAACTTCCTGTCAACAAGCACAAATGCTGTGTGGGGGACTTGGATCAAATCTTCTGCAATGACTGCGGATAGGGTGATCACAGTAATCGCTTTGCACATGCACAGGTCTGGCAAAAGTGTAAAGCATTGCATTTTTAATGAGTTAATAACCCATAGCTTTTAAGCCCTTCTTGAGGTGGAGCTCCAGCACTGCGCGCTTTATTTTTGTGGGGAGAAAGTCAAATGTTACAAAGATTTGGTTTGACTAGGTCCACCGAGTGCAATTTGTCTAGACCACCTGTTGACCATCTGGGAGATCTACCACCAAATGCACCTGCGCGTATTCATCCACTGCTTGTTTATTTTAAAACCTAAGATCCAACCAACTGCAGGTCATGGGGTGCGGTGCCATATATACTGCTTTTGGGAAATGACTGTGCACATCTCCACAGAACTTTTCCCAAAGCGATATTTGATTAATATCCAGAAAAACTTGAATCCCATGCTTCACTGATGACAGGAGCTGGGAATGCGGAGTATTGAAGAACTGGTTAAACTTCACTTGCCATGCTAAAACATCTGGGGTAATATCCATTGCCAATTTTCTGTTTTTATTTAGGATGCTGATGTCACTAGGGCGTTTAAAATCTTTGGATGGTGCGGGGCCCTATCCTGTGTCCTTAATTTGCTAGCTCAACTTCTACCTGACATTAGGTTCACAATAATCTCTCAAAAGATTTTTAAACTTACCTAGTCTAGAAATGAGTTTGTTTCAATTAGTGATTGCAACAAAAAGAGAAAAGTTTACTATTCAATTGGTACAATTCTCTTATATAGCTTGTAATTGATTGGTCTTATACTAACGATGTTTACAAACTTAATCAGAAGTTTATCCAACTGCTTCTACTCCTTAGCCATTACATATCCAAAATCTAGATTATCAAAATTATAGAAACATAGGATTTTATTTTATGGCGTTGCAACTTAACTACCTTTCCTGAGTGATGATATATTCCCTTTCTACTCAAATTGGCTGGCTGCTGTTGTTACCTAAAAATGGTTATAGCACCTGTGAGCTTAATCAAAAGAACTCAATTTAGTCCTGTGGCTCCTTCTCTCTGATTCCATCATAATTGTAGACTTTATAGTATTGTATTCTGGGGTATTTTTAAAACAAATGAAAGTGGCACTAATTGCTGTTCACTAGTTTATATCTTTTTTCTCAATTGAATTCAATTTGTAAAACTTCTTCTGGCCAGACCATGGCTTTTGGTTGCTTAACAATCTTCACCTTACTAGTGTAACGAATAAGGTAGATGTATTGATCTTTTTCAAAGAAAAAGGTTTCTTATTTGCAACCTAGCATCTTGTTTTTGACGCAAAAGGCAATTAGTAGTTAAGAATGTTCACTTTGACGTTTGTGATGTCAATTTTCGCAACAACCAATAATTAATCAAATCAAAAATTAGGATTTCATAGTTACATTGTTTTTCAATGCCTCTGGAGCCTTTAACTAAATTTAAAAATGTAAAAGCAAAGTGAAGTATGCTGTAAAGCGCTTTGTATCTGGCCCAGTGTTCTGTACTTGAAATTTAAGTTTATGTAACTCATGAACTTCAACTTCTTAAAAAATGGAGAATATGTGTTGGCTGGTGCAAAAGTTAAGAACAGCCAAAAAATAAATTTCCTAAACATAACTTTAAACTTGGCTACACTATTTCCAAATGGGCTTTGCTGTTAATCATCAGTAGTTGACTTCTCAAACTCCTTCAGACTTCTGAATTATGTATATTTAGATTGGAAATACTCTTGTCCAGTGTCTCTATAAGGAAATTAACCAATGGTTTTCTCCCGCTATGCTAAGTACTAAGATTCAATTAGTTTTGGTATTTCTAGTTAAGTGATCGCCTAGGAATTTGATGGATCTGGTTGTCTTGGGAAGCAGTTCAGGTACAATCAGTATAATTTTATTACCGGTGACTAGAAGGCAAGGATAATCAAAGGTATGATATATCTTAAGTTACTGATGGTTGTTGGCAGATTGAATACTGAAGGTTAAATAATGGGAAGTGCGCAATATGATTACAATTTCGCCAAGATTGCACCAAGTGTATAGTGAGTATACCTGCTTGGTAGAAGTTATGGGAGTGACCGCAGTAAGAAAGAGAGATAACAGTAACGATGGAGAAAGGGAAGGGGATTGCTTTCAATTGTTAAGCTACAGTGGGCTCAGTAGCATGAAGTAGATATCCAATATCGATCCTTTAGTAGTGGAAGTGCAAGATGCTTATATAAAAATAATTGTGTTGCCAGGAAGCGCCCTGCTTTTATTTTATATATTTTACTATCCTTGCATGGGGAATGGCGATCTTTGTATCCTCCTTTGATTATATCAATGGGATTAACCTCTGTGCAACATTCCACCTTATCATATCTAATCCGCCAGAAGATCAACAGTGGTGCTCACATAGTGGGCCCATTGATTCAACCCAACAATTTAAATACCTGTAGCCATGTCAGATTCTAACTATTTTTGCTAAGACCTCGTGGGTTTTTGCAACAAATATAGCGGCAACCCTATGAAATCTTCCAACAAAGAACCAGCCCTGTTCACTGTGACCAAGCCAGCTGACCTCAGTGACTCCTTGTCGGGGTTACAAAAATCCACTTGTCTAGCTCTCATGTTGAGCCAGCATGGATGCTCCAGGGATGTCAACACTTCTCGTCTTCAAAGTATTATGGAGTGGCTCCTTTGGGGGTACCACTTTTACAATGTGGACCTCCAATAAATTTTATATGTATGTTCTTTAACCAGCATAATCAGGACCTGCACTGCAAATTGTATATGTCTAATCTGTATATGACTAAGTTTGCCTGATGAGCAATCTTGACTCTCTTGTGCAGTTAAATATCTTTTTGCTTATGTACAGCAACTATATCTGGCTCTCCTGAGAGTTCTGGATTGACATAATATTGAAATTGGGATGTAATGAGGTTCACTAAAGTGAAACAAACCAATAATCAGTTGTTTCTGGAACGCCTTAAACAGACGTTCTTGGAGATGAGGCGGCCCTTGTTCAGGTACACACTCATGTTACCGATGCTCATGGTCAGATGGATCAGCTCTTACCCCTTATGAATCAGGAGATACCCTTGTTATGAGAGTGCTGCTTAACCAGAGAGGACTCATGCTCAACAGGATCAGGGATGTGACTACCTTGAGAGGAAACACCGCACAACTCATGCAAGAAGATGCCAAATGGTTGTTAGATATTAACTCTGCTGTGGGTCACAGCAGGTAACGCATTACTCTGTTGGAACGGCGTGTAACTGAACAAGATGATACCGTCACTTTTGATCTTAGCCAGTTGAGAAGTGAGTGAATCAGCCACTGCTCTGCTGAAAATTCTGTTGTAACATTTCTCAGTTCCACTAATTATGGGTAAATGTTGAATTGAATAGCACACCTCAAGGGCTTTGATAATGCCAATCAAGGATGGATAGTGACTCTTCCATTTAGGATCTTCAGTATAATATTACAGCCTCAAAAATAACAGGGAAAATCTTTGTTGATCAAATGAAGAGCTCCTTTAGGAACGAGCTGCACTAGTAAATTTCGATGATACCTTTTTTCAAGCTTGTGATAGCGGTAATAAGAGTTTCAGTTTGCAAGTAACACCCAAAAACGTAAAATAGCATCTCCAAAATATAAAAACAGAAACTGATCGCAGAGAATGAAATATGCCAAGGTTTGCAAAGAGAGGTCAATGAGCTTAGACAGGACACCAAAGAAGGGCGCTGTCAGTATGGATCTATTAAATGTGGAGCGCATCATAGAGGAGTTGTTTTCTGACCAGGTGGGTGAAGGGAGTTGAGTCATGGATAGTCTTAATTTGGGGGATATATATTATGGATTAGTAAGTAAGTTACCTCCAGTTATTGTCGCTATTATGGCCAAAGTGGCTATAATTTCCCAAAGGACCATGGAGGCCACAAGTTCTGTCCCACGCCCCTCCTATGCCCCCATGTGGGGTTACATACAATAGGCTTGAGATGGCACAATTCACTACTAAGAACTACATCCTAGATTGCATAGAGAATGTGCACATTGTTAAAAAGCCACCATTTAAATGAAGAGGCAATATTCACAGGTTCTTCAAGCCGTTTGAGTTCTCCATCAAAGTAGTTTTGGATTGCCATAAAGCGAAGTTGCTAATCTCCAACCTGGATGTCAAATGTACCAAACAGGTCACCTGTTACCTGGCGGATAGCTCCATGACCTACAAGGCTGGCAAGGATAAGGTGCTTCACTTGTTTGTGGAGTAGAAAAGATGGTGCAATGGAAAGAAGACTTCCTAACTATCAGGCTTTATGAAACTAAAGCCTTTCATTATTCACTGACAATCTCACCATGTGTTGGGATTTTTGATATGACCAAATTATCTCACCAGACCACATTATAAGTCTGATGATCCGTTAGGTGTTGAGGCCATCTAGTGGATATGGGAGTTATCATTCATATGCGATAACTATTGTTTGGTGTGATATCTCAAATGCATATTTAGTAATCTGATGGGTACTGATACACTTGGATGATAATGTTTCATCGTTGATTGTCACTTTTTAAACAAGAAAATTAAGTTGCCAAATTTTATATTGATAATTAAATTGTCTTGTAAGAATCAATTGGGTTTTATTGTCAATTGACTAAGGGTTTTACTAGTTGCTAGGCGAGTGATGCCGCCTTGGTAGCAACTGATAATTTAAACTTTTATTATCACAACTTTTGGTTATGGGTAAGAGTCTCATTACCTAAGCAGGTTGCTAACCTGATAAGGGAGAATCGCTGGGGTTGAACAAAGGCATGGAAACACGCTCTTTGTTTCAAACCAAAGAAGGACGCGTATGAGTAGGGTTAGAACACACCAACCCGAAGAGGAAAATCATTGTTTTTCACTATTATAGGTAGTATTTTTCAGTGGCAACAGCTGGCGTTTCTTAGTGAGGCGCTAACACAAGAGTTGGGTGCTAAATCCCCTATATATCCCCTTGAAAATTATCTAATAAACCAAATTTTTATATATAAAAATATACTTAGTTAATTATATAATTTTAAGGCTTTGATTGCTGTCAAGTCTCCGAATTTGCTGCGTAAAAGAGTGAGAAAGGTGTAGAAGTTCACCAAGAAGGCCACTGATCTATACTGCCAGATAAGTCCAAGGAGAGACTCTAAGTCAAAATCATGAGTCAAGTCATAAAAGTAGAAGTTCCCTTAAAACCTCTGAACGTGCTGTCAGAAGGGTAAGTTATGTTGTTGTATCCAGAAGTTTTCTACGCTGAGGAGAAGTTGAAGGAATAGTAATCCCCTTGTTCTCTAAAGCGTTGATTACCTACACTTGTGAGGTGAAGAATTGTTGTACTTTTTCAAAGGGAATCCAGAGCAGGAGAAATATTTAGTCTTGAACTACTCAAATGGATATTAGTACCCATACTATATTAATCAAGAAAATTTTGATAAATATCAACAATTATTGACTGCACAAATAAAGAAACTGTGCAAGAAAATGTTGGGAGCTAAAAGAGCTATATTTCAAAAAGAGCAAAGTCTATTTTATATATTGGTGTTCATTCCAAATGAGGAAGTCAAGTGCCAACAGTTTTACAATTTTTCACACTGTGGAAGTGCATGTGCTGTAGGGGCAGGAATACTGTCAGAGGCGGATACAAAACATTATGACCACTGCTTTGAAACCCCATCGTGAGCTCAACAATGAAATGGCTCCAGTTCTCTAGGGGTTAACTCCTACTATGGATTGTTAACTACCTGAGGCAATTGGTCGCTACATTTAACCAACCTAATAAGGACAAGAAACCGTATGTGGCTGCCGCTGGAGGTCCATCCACAAGTAGCCCACATTTTATGACCTATACTTCAATAACAAATTCTTTACCAGGCAACAGTCTGACTTCTACCTGTGACCAACTTATAGTTATTTGGCTCGCCTCACCCAGCTTACAGCCATCAGACTGGATTTAATGACATTTGTTTTTAGCACTAGTGTTGCCCAACCTAAAATGGGGAGACGCCACGCATCTTTATTTGTAAATGGGCCAAACAAAGAGATTATTAGAGATAAAAAAGTCTAATTATGGCACCTCAGCTAACAGCCTAGTAAGCCATATCAGAAAGTGATAAAGCTTAGGGATAGCTTTTTTGGCACCCTCTTTAGCTGGTGGACCATGGCAGACAACATTGGGGTAGGAGCATCAGCGACATGAGGCATAATTAGATAAAATTGTGGGTTTTCTTCGTTGTTGAGTGATTTAATGACATTTAGAAATGAAATCCTTCTGATATAATTTGCTTTGAGTGCATTCAGCAAGGGCATTAAGTGGTGAGTTACCCTGCATTGCGGAACATCCATGAAGTTCTGCTAAAGTTTTATGAACAGGGAAATGAACAAGCAGAGTACAGATGGGACTCTCTACTTCCGCTGCGTCAAATTTACAAGTCCCATCTGATTATAATGAGTCAGCCTATGTCAGTGCTTATGACTCCAATGACGTATTTCTTTACTGACAAACTTACAATGATGTAAGCACGGTAACCTGCTATCAAACCAAAGAAGGCATCATGGAAGGAATCTTCCAAGAGATTCAGAAAGCATATGCCTGCCAGGTCCTATAGCGTAGCTTGGCCAACAAACCTCAACCCTCCTTGGATGTGGCCTCATTAAAGGAATTGAACATTGCCATCCCAGTGGAGTGGATTGTTTAGGGTGTTGGGATTCCTGCCCAAATCAGGGATTTGTGTGTGTCCTAAGGAGGGCATTGAACCTAATCTAATGAATTAACGAAAGTACTATCAGGGATGATTCCCAACAAAAAGCAAATCCTCACAGTATTAGAGATAATCACATCCAATTTCACACCCTATTAATATTGGAGATCAACCCCAACTGACCCAATCAATTATCACTCACCCAAAACCGCCTAATATTGGGTTCTAAACTTAATCTATGTGGCGATCAAGTCCTGTTTGACCTATGTAACCAGCATGCCGCATAATCTTAATTGGTAATGAGTATAGATCTTAGCTTGGAACGCATGGAGATTGACCAATAAAAATTTCCCTGATCTCTCATATAACGCTGTTTCTAAGCAAATAAACTTAACTCTCTTCTTTGCCATTTAGCTTATTTGAACTACCTCTAATTATTAGGAATAAAAATATAGTATGGTTCTTACCACTCAAAGAGCTTTATCTGAGTGAAGACTTTCTGGCCAAGAAAAGTAAGAATTTATAACCCTGAAATCAGTAACTTCTGATCTCCTGACCTTTAGATTAAAAGGACAAAAGGTCTAAAACCTCTTAGTACTGATAAAACTGGTGGTCCCTGCTAGGTATACCCTGAGTTCATGGTGCAGATAATATTATAATGAGCAATAACAATTCAACATCATATCCCTCTCTGGATCAGGAACGCCTTAACCTCATGGAAAATTTACCCGCTGTGATATATGAAATGTAGCAAAGAATTCTCACCATTGAGCAACGCCAACTTGAACTTCAAGGTGCAACTACCAAACTAAAAAAAATAGCAGTTAATCCCGTTTGTTGCTACCAAATCATCCCTTTGTGCCACCCATGATCAGGTAAATTCCATAATTTTAGATATTAACGACTTATAAAGTTAGATGGATGCTCTCCACCACAACAAATCTTACAATGATAGCAATTCCTCTTCAGATTAAAACGTACCCCTGGTGTCAATTTACATCATTTGACCATTAACCCATCCAGTGGCACGTTCATACCGTTGTTCAAAGAGAAGTACGTCCTAGGAGAATGAAATGTCTTCTCTTTTTTATTTTAATATGAAAGTGCTATGTAGTAAGCCACCAACACCCAACGGCTCCAGCACCTAACCATCTTTCTTAGTCATGTAGCACAAGACATTATGGTACCTCATCTAATGCATTACTAAATTTGGGATGACGCTTTAAATGCTTTGATTTTGGAATTTGGTAGCGACTTAACTTTATCCAATAAAAAAGTAGGCTTTTATGAGAATAAGCTTTAATTGGGGAGAAATTGTCATGGAGTCGCTCACAATTTTTACCTTGAGGTCCAAACTTATTTTCAGGAAATTGTCTTACCTTGGGTGATGTTGTTGCTTCCTCGTTTTTGGCATTTAAAATATGCCCAATATCTTACTCTACCTTAAAGCGGTGAAGTCTAACTTGACTTCCCTCCTCCATACTAAAGAAGCCATTTTTGGAGATTCTGATCAATCTACTCAAACCCACTGGTACCCTCATTTTAATAATAAAAGACTTGGTCCCAAGTGCTAGTGGTTACACCCCAAGTCACCTACCCTCAAATAATTCTGCACTTTTTGCAAAAGAACCAACCATACTGCAGACTTTTATCACATCTTATAACATAGGTTAGCAAAAGATCAATCAGTATAGGGCAGGAGGTCCCTAATCTTATGACAATCAAGTGCCTCAGTACCCTTGTACTAGCTCTAGTTCTATGCACATTACCTTAGGATGCTTTGGGTTAGCGGCGCCTTCAGAAATCAACGTACTTCTTTATATCCAAATAATAAAGATCTTCAGTTTTCTTATTTTTATGCTTAGAAGTTTATTAAAGGAAAATTTTCTGAGGTATGTTTCTCTATGTAAAAAGCGCTGGGAAATAAAACCTTTAAAAGCTTTGAACAGGTCTCACTTGGTCGTGAAAAATCCTCCTTTTACTTTGCTACAAATGCCCCAGAAAGTTTACTAGCTATCAATTATCAGTCAGGATCTTCAATGGTTCGAGTAGAGGTAGTCATTAATAAAGTTAAAGCCTTGTAGATAATTGATGCCAGCTCACCTATTAACTTTATATCCTCTCACTTATCCAGAAAATAAAATGACTCCAGATTTGATTACTGAAACTGAATATGTGATGGCCAGTAATCTGACAACTAAGGCAATTTGGGGCATATTATGCCTTATCTCTCCAATTTATTAAGCTTCTCATTACTGCACCCACTATAACATTAGAAAACAATAATTACGATTTGCTATTGGGATTCCAATTGATGCAAAAATTCTAAGCATCAACCATAAAGAAAAGTACATTTCACTATTAGGGTATCACATCCTGTTAATATTTGAGCTCCCAGTCAAGAGTAAAGGACCCCAAAAAATGAACCTGCCTCCTCTAATATCTGTCCTCCATTTTAAAGTTGAAATTTTTCTTAGAAAAAACTAAGTTACTCTCTGAGTCTGTGGACGCCAAAGATGGGATACCTTTGTATGCCCCATCCTATTAAAATATCCTATTGCTCACAAGTTATTTTGGATATGAGGATCAATATTTTTACACCTCCTAATCAAGATTTGGAGCTAAGTGGACACCCAAACCCTTCAATCAAAGAAGCGTTGACCTGACCGGGGGTTTTAGATTCTGCCTATGTGAAATCTATCTTTATCTTATAAGGAAATCTAAGTAATAAAACCCTTAAAGTCCCTAAGAATGTCCATATTGCTTATGTAGAACTATATCCCATTAAAGATATTGCTGATGTGAGTTGTTTTGGCTCTTTACAAGATTTAAGGTTTTATCCCCTACCCACAATAGTTCTGTTTAAACGTAGAATTGGAGATAATCTCACCCCTAACAAATGCCAGAACGTCAAAGACCTCCTTGAGGAGTATGGGAATGTTTTTCCTTAAGAATAAGTGACTATGGGAAAATGTCTGAAGTAATTCACGAAAATTGAGACTGAGGCTCACCCTCCATTCAAATCTCGGCCATACAGAAGATCTAAAGTGAAGGAACTTCAAGTGGTAATATAGTTATAGCAAACTGTTGGAAGCTGGGATATAAATGCCTTATAAAAGCCCATGGGCTTCCCTGCTCTAATTAAATAAGAAGAAGAAGTATGGCCACCGTTTTGTCATGGATAATCTTCACCTCAATTTTATCTCCCAAAAAGATAGCTATCCATTGCCGCGTATATATGATTCCTTATGCTTGATGTCAGGTTCCCACTATTTTTTTGGCTATAGATCTCACCAGCGGGTACTGGCAAGTCAATTTGTCACTGGAGGATTGTGAAATGTGCCCTCATATCAAGTGAAGGACTTTTTTAACCCACTCAAATGTCGCAGGGGTTATGTAACGCCCCTGCTACCTTCCAACGCGCCATGGACAGTCTTTTAAGTGATTTATAATGTTCTTGTGTAAGATTTATCTCGATAATATGACCATTTCTTCTTTGAACCTTTACCAAGCACATTGATCATGTCCGTCAAGTTTTCCAGTTGTTATGGCAAGCCTTTATTAAAACTAAAGCCGTCATAATGCTCCTTATAACAAAGTAAAATGAATTTTTTGGATCATAAAGTAGGTGAAGCTGAAATATCCCTATTGGACGATAAGGTTATGATTATTTCTAAAATGTCCTCCCTAAACCCAACAAGATGTACAGGTTTTTGGGAAATGGTGAGCTATTGTCGCCAGTTTATTCCCCATTTTGTCAACACCTCCAAGCCATTAATATATTTATTGAAGAAGGATATACCCTTCCCATGGATAGTAGAGCAACAGCAGGACCTTATACTATTATGAACAGCTCTCTCCCATTAAGCAGTAGCTATACACCCAAACTTTTATAAACGCTTTCTACCTTTTACTGATGTTAGTAATATAGCTAATAGAGTATATTATCTCAGAATGATGAAAACTTAGTGAACCAACACATAGCCTACAATAGCAAGACCTTAACCAGAGCTGGAAACAACTATAACGTTATGGAATGCAAATGCTCGGCAGTCCTACTGTCTATTAAGCCTTTTTGACAATACTTATATGACAATCATTTTACTTTAATTATCAATCATGCTTCCTTATGATGGCTATAACAAATTATGGATCTTTAAGGGAGGTTATCCCAATAGACGTTAAAACTTCAAAAGCAATTTTTCCTTTATAAATTGACCAAGGCCAAAGGGTGATTAGCCTGGAAGGGTAATTCCTGCTTCCACTCTAGCGCAGATTTTTCAACAAAAGTTCAAGACCTGTTCTGGATAAAAAAACTCAGTGCGGTATGTTTGTACCAAGGTCAACCCACCTTAATTACTTATAAATTGACTAGTGCCTATCCACCAAAATGTGGATTGCTTATACAGGCTCCCCATACTAACTCTAACCATTCTTTAGGAGGACTGAATCTATGACCTCTTAAACCAATCACATTTATGTAATTACAAATCTCCAACCATAAAAAATTAACAAACCTCCAAGTTAAAAATGGTAAGCTATATAAACTCATCTACCAAAAATGGCTGCCCTATATATGGCCCTCAGCTCAGACTGACATCATATTGGAGGGATACCAGCAATTCAGCCACAGGAGAATTTGGAAAACTTACCAGTGGCTCAAGACTCAATGCTACTTGGAAGGAATGCTTGTTTCAATCTAAGATGTATTAGAGTCCTGCCTGGTATGTAAAAGTCAAGCTAGACCTAATCCCCAATATCAACATCCAGTGGTTCCACCCTATGAACCCTTCCATGCTATTAGCATTGATGTTATGGGACCTCTCCCTCGAGCCTCTAATGGTCATCAGTTCCTCCTCATAGCATTATATCATTTAACTAAGTAGATCGAAGCTGTATCACTACACTCTGCTTTTGATAAGGCTATTGCCATGTTTTTATATAATTGGACTATCACCCAGCATAGGCGCCCTAAAATAACTCTCTCTGATAACGGGCAAAACTTCCAATTGTTGCTGGTGAAAGTTTTAGCCAAACTGATAAGATACACTCATGTTTTTTCACTCCCTACTATTTCTTTAACCAACGTAATATTAGAGTGTGCGAATGGTACTCTAGCTTCAACCCTCTAGAATGTGCTATGACTGACACCCTTCATTGGTCCCAATATTTGTCTAGTGCAACTCTGGCTTATAGAATCAGCTATCATTGAATACTTAAGATGTCGCCCTACCAAGCGTTGTATGGGAGAAATCCTCATCTGCCTTCTAAAGTGCAGGTTATGTTTAACCAAGCCTCCCCTGAAGCCCCTAAAGTCACTATGTGAAGTATTGCCAATGAGAACTAACCAACTTCATGCCCTGGCTTTCAAGAACTTATTTGCTACCACTATTGGAGAAACAAGGCGGTTTAATGACAAATATGAACCTTTTCACACTTTCCAACTTGGAGACCTAATCCTTTTCTACCACCATCATCCAGGAGGTTGTAATAACAAATTGGGCGCCAACTGGTTAGGGCCTTACAACTTCATTTATAAGCAGGGCAGCAAACACATAAATGTGGAGGTCATTCAGAGTACCATAGTAAACCGTATCATAGTTGATTTCTCTGACCGTTTCCCCCCTGCGCCAAGATCTAGATGGGGGCGTTGTTGGTATTTTTTAATTAAATAAGGGATTCGTGTGTGTCAGATGGAGGGGATCAGACCTAATCCAATCTTTTACCAAAACTACTATTGAGGATGATACACAACAAAAATATAAACCCTCACAATATTGGGATAATCCACCACCCAATTTCAAGCCCTATTGATATTGGGGATCAACCCCAACTGAACCAATCAAATAGCACTCGCCTGTAACCCCTTATTATCAGTGGTTCAAGCATAATCTATGCGGCGATCAAATCCTGTTTGACCTGTGCAACCATCATTCCACAGAATCCCCAATTGGTAATGAGTAATGATCTTAGCTTGGAATTCATGGAGATTGACAGAGAAAAATCTTTCTGATCTTCCATATAATGATGTTTTTGAGCAAATAAACTTGACTCTATTTTTGCCATTTAATTTATTTAGCCTACCTCTAATTATTAAGAGGACGCAAAATATAAAAAGGATTTACCTTTCAATGAATTTTATCCTGAGATAAAACCTTCCAACTAAGGAAATAGACATTTATAACTCAGCACTCAGGAGCTTCATATCTCCTGGCCTAAAAAAGATAAGTGGTGTAAACCACTTAGTTACGACAAGGTGTACCCACAGGTAGGGTCTAGTTTTGTTTACTTTCTTGATAGCTTTTCTTTGGATGTTCATATATTAAACAGTCATAGTTCTCCTTATTCTAATTGTACTTATTGTAACATTTATGTGGAAAAGATAAAACAAGTGCTATCATTGACGCCAGTGCATAAGTTAAATTATTGATAAGGCTGGTAACTAAGTTGCCATTAAACCTGACTTGGAGCATCAGATGGTATACAGGACTGCAGAAGCAAAAAGTACCTTTTTGGAGGGAGCGTAAAGTGCATTGCTTCTTTGGTTTAGGTCAATAGATGTCTCCACACCAGAAATTTTATTGCTGAACCACAATTAAAACATGTTAATTGGTGCTGCTTTGTGCGCCTTTTGGGGCTGTGGTCAATATGGCAGAAGAAACCTTCAAGATCCTGGGTCAGTGTATCCCTGTTTACTTTACGTCAAAGGGGGTACCATAAGAGTCTGCATGGGAAGGCCAAAGCAACATTGCATACTGTGATGGCATTGTTCACATTCACTACCGCCAGTTAAATTGGTGGACTAGGTTCTTCCTAATCAAATATACAAGTACTAAGGAATACTGCTAAGATTGTCAAGCACTGTTATGATACCATCTGGACACCAAGCTATCATGGGAGTGGAGCTCAAAGTTGAGATACTGGAAGGGTTTTATGGGGAGGTCCTTGACTATTATCAAAAATTACGCCTCAAACCTCATGTGTCTCCAGGCATACTAGTTTCAGTCCCAGTGGAAATTAAAGTGCTTTTGACCAACCTGCAGGGTGAGCCCTTATGGTACAAAAGTATCAGGAAGTGGCTTATCTACACCTGACTCCCATTGAAAAGTTCTGCCAGATTCACAAAGTTTGCTCTTTTAATGAGCTTGGCCTCACCTCCCAGAATTCAGTCAATATAATGGCGGTGGCACCGTGTGAAGCTTTAATGGTGCTATCTGAGAAGCAACAAGATTGGGTACTGGCATTATTACAAAAATACTGAGAGATTTTTGCATCATACAATCATGCTCTGGGTGCGCTTGTGACATGTTCCATTGAGTAGACATTGAGTATCGTCATCCTATTTAGTCTATGCCAATATTTCACTCTTGGGCCGCTGAAGAGGTAGTGTCTAGCGGAATAAAAAAGTTTCTGGAGCAGGGTATTCTTAAGTCATTAAAAAGTCCTTGGGTCACACCAGTGCTAATTGTTAAAAAGAAGGATTTCACTAACTGGGTATTGATAAACTATCAGAAGCTCAATAGCATCACCAAAAAGGATTTGTATCTGCTGCCCAAATTGATGATGCCTTAGATAGCCTGAGAAATGATTGATATTTCTCAGCCATGGACCTAAACTCATGGCACTGGAAGATCAAGTTGCCTGAGAAAGAACAAGAAAGGTGATCTATGATCACCACCAAAGGGCTATTCCAGCCCACTTGAATGCTGCAAGGTCCCCGTAAAGCCCCTGCTACAATTCAAAGGGCAATGGACAATATTATTGGTGATCTCAAAATGTCATGTGCCCTTGTCTACCTTGATGACATAAACGTATTTTCCCAAACGTTTTTATGCACCTAGATCACATGGAGGAAGTGTTCCACCAGCTTGCGGAGACTAACATTAAAATTAAACCTTGCAAATATCATTTTTAAAGAGAAACTAGAACATCTTGGGCTCATGGTAGATGCCATCTGCCTTTGGGCACAACCAGCTAAGGTAGAGCCATCAGGAAGATTACTTGACACCATATCAAATGTTATCAAAGCCTTTTTGGGCATGGTTGGGTACTATAGTCGTTTTATTCCCAGTTTTAGGTGTATCAGAGTCCCGCTCTTTGATCTTATGTGAAAATCACTCCACTTTCAAGTGGACAAAGTGATGTCAGAGTGCTTACAACGCTCTTTACACGGTACTAATAAGCGCTCTGGTGTTATGGTATCTGAAATTTGAAAAAGAGCTTATTCTGCAGACGGACGCTTCTCTTTCCGCTATTGGAGAAGACTTTTCACAGCAGGAAAATTATGGGGTGGGGAATCCTATAATTATTGCAGCTAAAGTTTGAATGGAACTGAGCGGAATTATGTGGTGACTGAATGGGAGTGTATAGAGGTAATCTACGCATAAAATCTGTTCCTGATATATCTTAATGTTTTAAAGTTCAATTGTAACCAATCATGCTTTGTTACAATGGCTACAAAATCTTCAGTAGCCAGAGGGCCGCCTTACACAGTGGGCGCTCAAGCTGAAAGCATACAATTTTGAGTAAACCACCATCTGGACGCTAAACAACTGAACGATAACTGTCTATAGTGCTTGCAAACTGTCACTATTATGGCAGATCTAGCTAACATATCGTAAAAAGAGGTTAACTAGCAGTATATATGCCAACAAGTCACCTCAATCATAAGGAGCTAGATGGTATGAAAACGGGTACCTTTTTCGAGGGACATTGAGTTGTTTAAAAGATTAGCGGGGTCATGGTGAGTTTTCTGAAACCCTCTATTTGAGTTGGTATCATTTTGGACGCCCACAAGGCAGTAAGGCATAAAGGATTGTGAATAACATTAAATTCCTGAAGTTTGTGATAGTAATTGGTAAAGTATGCACTTTGACGTGTTTATAAATAACACTGAAATTATAATGTCAAATGGAGAAGAATTACTGTCAGGATTTCACCAAATTCGCATATCTCCAAAAATCCCCTTCCTCAATTCCCCCAACATCATTGGAAGGAGCGAGCAATCTATTGCAATCTATCAAAGTTAATGATCAATTGGATCTCAATCAACTGATTGAAGATTCAATCGCGCAAAGATTAATTTACTCTGATAGATTACAAACTGTAAAAAAGCCTATAAATATTTCCTCTTTTCAAAAATAAAAATAAGGTCAAGTTCTACCTGTATTTTCTTATTTACTTCATTGCATTTTGGAGAATCCGCCCAGTGTAACTTTGAGATACAACCTGCCCCATTGGAAGTATAATTCAGTCTTCCAGACTGGTGCTCACTACAGGGGCACTCTGAGTTATGCACCAGTGATAACGTCTATCATTACTATGGATTCTCATTTCTCGCCTGACGAGGCTCAAGATCAAGAGCAAGGCAGTATTTTACGATGGGTCCCTTCAATTGGAGCCCAAATCCCAAGATTATCCTCCACGTTGGAATTTCAGGCCAACTTGAAATTCTATAATCCTAACTTAAGTTTTGCCTCAGACTTTCAAATGCCACCTGAGGCCTTGCAAAATATCATCAATCAATTACTTGAAGGGTCTTTAATCCCTGAAATATGTTCTACTCGATCTTGATTGAATGCAGTACCTTCTATATTGTGAAAAGTGCTGCAAACCTCTCAAAGGCCAGGGATTTGCTCCGAACAATATCTACAACAATTTTTACATCCTACTTTATACCACTTGCTAACTGTAGTTGGAATGCACCATCAAGGGATGCTCAATTTAATAGAAGGACTCCAATCCTTTAATAATTATATTTTTGAGCTTTTCAAGTCAGCCTCTGAGTTTAGCCAAGATAATTGTGATGTTATTATTAATAAATGAACTTCCATCAATGAAGTACAACAGCAGCTCATTCAGTTCGTTCATGGGATATCAAATTTTATTGATATACAATTTCCAAAAAGGTTCAAGAGATCCAGAAGGAATGGAGAGAGGGTGTTTCCCAACTCTCTGAGCGTAGTCAATCAATGGAGGAAAAAATTAGAACCTGTCTTATTTAATTGGAACAATTGTACTCAGGAATTCAGTTCTGGGTCAATGAAGTAGAGAAAACCTCTGGAAATATGGGTTCTCCTGGGGTAGAAGGACCTCGTGGGCCACCTGGAGGTGTAGGGCCTTGTGGACCTCCTGAAGCTGATGGGCCCCGTGGACCCCCCGGTGCAGATGGACCTCATGGACCTCCAGGCGCTGATGGTCATTCAGGATCTTATCAGCAAATTAACTCTCTCATGAACATGATGACCCACTTACGTGAACAATTCTCTAAGTTGGCCAAAGGATGCAACCTAACCCCTGATGGGGTACCAATTGACCCCCTTTTGACTCTCCAGTCCTTGTCCAATGAATTGATCAATTTGGGAAGGTGGGCCAAGAACACTGATATTTTATTACATGCTTGAGAATCAAAAGGGGAATTGCTCCAAGCAAAAATTGGGACTCTGGAACTCAAGTACAATGCACAACAGGAACAGATTTTTGAGCTATCTCGCCAACTAGATGAGAAAGTAGAGCATGCAGACCTGAATCGACAGACTAACAAAATTTGGATGGAAGCTCTTGGTCCTTACCCTCAATTTTCTTCTCAAGCTTCAGATTCTGCCTCTTATGTATCTACTCAATCTGAACAACCTGGAGTGCATGTTTTGACTACCAATGCTCCCATGAGTTTTAAGCCAGTATTCAAGGACAATAATTCCCAGGATAAGGCAGCATTATCGCCTTTCTATATCTGTATAAAAAAGCATTAAGTGAGGCCACGAATCACCAAAAGATGAATTAATTGCCTAATTGCCTTACTCAATTGGCTCAAAATATTATGGTTCTCCACTTAATGACTTGCTCTACTTGGGCTCAAGTCAAAGAAGCATTGATCAAAGAATTTGAAAGTGAGCAGACCCTATCTTCGCAAAAACAGGCCTTTATGGGTATACAGTCCTACTAGATGAATCTATTGAGGACTTTGCTCATCAGTTCTATTGGGAAGCTCAAACTCTTGTAGCCTGTGGTCAGTTAAAATTGGACGATGCAATAACCACAGTTCTGTCAGCCTTTACTACTAGGACGTAAATGCAAGTTTATCTATTCAGTGTCAAAAAGAATTTCTGAAGTATTTTGGATTTAAGGAGGCCTTATTGGAGCTGCTTCCTCAATTCTTTGAAAAACCCCAAGTTTATGAGTCTCCTAGACCTAGTTGGCCCAAAGTCTTTGCCATGCCTGAGAACACTAGAGCGATCCAGTGTAATTATTGTCATTGCTACTTTCATACTGAGGATCGTTGTTTTAAAAAGGAAGCAGATGAAAAAATGAAAAATGATAAGACCAAATATGATTCTTCACCTTGATAATGACCTGAGTGTGCAGCAAGAGCAGCAAAGTATAATTGAGTGTAATACAAATGGCCATTCTTCTTATTCCTTGCCCTCCTTATTGGCATTATCCTCTCAGTTTGGAAGCACCATTATCCAAACGAATTTCTGATTAAATCAAATCAATGCCAAGGCTATCATAGATACTGGATCCCCGGTGAATGTTGTCTCATCCAAATTTGTCAAATGGATCAAATTAACCCCTGATATTTCTCATTATGAAGAATATGGCACCGCCGGCCCTCAGAGTACTCAGTCTATTGGAGCTTTTTAATCCCTTCCTCTAAAAATTGGGAAACTAACCTTTACCATTCCAGCGATTGTGCTCAATAATTTGAGTTATGACCTACTCTTGGGAACTCAATTTTTATGAGAATCTGATGGAATTATCAACTACCCTGACTCGTTGTTGTCTCTCTTGGAGTACTGAGTTCCCTTACTTTTATCTGATCATGCTTCCACTCAACGTCAGTTATGTCTTCTAGAAGGAACTAAAAGGTCTTATTCACTTCAGTATCAGGTTAAAGATCCTCATGTAAAATTACCTCCTACCATGGCTGATATTGAAGAGGGAATGCCTATTATTTCTTCTGAGAAAATCAGTTATTCCACCAAAATCACAAGTGATCATTAATACTTCTTTGCACTTTTTGATTCCCAAGGAGCATTTGCTACAGGTCCAGGCACTGTCAATCCTTCTTCCAAAGAACTCTTGCCTTGTCCTGGAATATTGGATTATGCTTATTCAGGCTCTTTATCTGTCTTACTAGCGAACCTTACTGATGTGCCAAAACTGGTAGATTGAGAGCACCTGATTGCTTATATCAAGCTGTTACCCTTATCTCATATCTATGATGTTAAACCCTTTAGAGTTTACAAGATTTTGGATTGGAGAGTGATCAGGAAATCCTTACTGTGGGGTTTCTGCTATCAGGAAACATCTCTCTAAGGAACAGGAGAAACAAGTGCTTCAATTATTGGACAAATATTCCGACATTTTTGCTAGGCATACTTATGATTTTGGGAAGATGAAAGGTGTAGTGCACACTGTTGAAACTGGTGATCACCTTCCTATATGTGCGAAGCCCTATTGTAAATCCAAAGTAGAAGAAGCCCAGGTTACTAAGGAGTTGAATCAATTGCTGAAGGCTGGATTATTGAAACCCTCCAATAGTCCCTGGGCATCCCCATTGTTGTTGGTTAGGAAGAAAGATGGTTCTCATCGAGTCATGATGGATTATCGTCAATTGAATGCTATATCTGATGGGACTGTTATCCCTTACCTAGGATTGATGATTCTCTTAGATTGTTGGCTAGATCCACCTATTTTTGGACATGGACTTAGCCAGTGTATATTGGCAAATCAAAATTCTCCAGAAGATTGTGCCAAGTGTGCCCTGAGATTGAGTGAAGGGTTGTTTGAACCAACTCACATGCCTCAAGGCCTAAGCAATGCCCTCACAACTTTCCAAAGGGCCATGGACAGAATGCTCCGGGATTTAAAGCTTACTTATGTTCTGGTATATCTTGATGACATTAGAGTGTTTTCCAAAACCTTTACTAAGCATTTAAACCATTTAAAAAGAAGTTTTCAGTCAAATTCAGGGCTCTTCCTTAAAACTCAAGCCCTCCAAGTGCACATTCTTTCAAAATGAAATGGACTTCTTAGGACATCAGGTTTCAGCTAAAGTGATTTGACCCCTTGCAGACAAAGTTCGAGCCATCCAACAGATGCCTCCTCCCTCTTCTTTACGGGATATTCAAGTCTTTCTTGGTATGGTTGGGTATTACCAGCAATTTATTCCCAACTTTGCTGCTATGGCTGAGCCCTTATTTTATCTATTGCAAAAAGGAGTGTCTTTCGAGTGGGGATCAGCTCAAGACCAGTCTTTTAATTCTCTGCGTACTGCCTTGATGAAGGCACCTGTTCTAATTCACCCCCAGTTTGATAAGCCTTTCTTTCTACATATGTATGCAAGCAATGTCGCTATTGGGACTATTTTATCTCAGTGTGATGAATAAAATAAGGATCATCTTGTTGCTTAATATAGCAAAACTTTGTCAAAAGCTGAACGAAAATATAGTGTTACTGAGCGGGAATGTTTGGCGGTAATTTGGCCATCAAGAATTTTCAACCCTATTTATATGGTACCCATTTCACCGTTATTACTGACCATTCCTCCTTACAATGGCTGCAGAATATGAAGGATCCTGATGGGAGGTTGGCCCATTGGGCTTTATGATTGCAAAATTACGATTTTTCCATTGTTCATCGCTCAGGAGCTCAGCATCAAAATGCGGATGGGTTATCCTGACTACCTATTATGACCTTGGAACCAGAAAAAGAAGAACGCTTGTATAATCTTATTGGGCGACCAGAATTATGGGATTGAGAGACTGAAGAGGATTGAGCCTATCTAAAATAAATTACCAAGAATACTATGATTCAATATGGATCTTTTTACAAGAAAGTCAAGTCTAAGTGGTTGCCCTTCCTACATCCCAACTCCAGGTTTCATGCTGTAATGGAAGGTCATGAACAAGTCAGTCATAGCGGCTTAAAGAAAATTCAAGAATGGTTGAAGACTCGATACTATTGGAACAACATGACTAAGTTCATTTGGGAGACTCTTGACTCATGTCTTACTTGCAAACGTCATGGAACTACCAACCCTACTTATCAACATCAAGTCAATTCCCCAACTAAGGCGTTTGAAGTAGTCACCATTGATGCTGTAGGGCCTTTTCCTCGAGGAATGCATGGTCATCAGTATATCATTATGGCCATCGACCATTTGACCAAATGGGTTGAGGCCATTTCAATTGATACCCCTTCAGGTAAGACTACAGCCTTATTCCTATATCAGCATATTATCTCCCAACATAAATGTCCAAAGGTCCTTATGTCAGATAATGGAACTATTTCACCTCGCAGCTTATACAGGAGTTATCAAAATTATTTAACACTACTCAGCGATTTGTTGACCCATATAATTTATCCACAAATGGGGCCATTGAACGAGTTAATGGAACCTTGGTCTCAATTTTAAGGAAAATGACCTCAACTGATCTGACTCAGTGGAATTTTTATTTACCAAATGCCTTATTTTCTAATCGGATAAGCTATCACCACATTGTCAAGATGTCCCCATTTAAGTGTATATATGGGAGGGATCCTTCAGTCCCTTCTAGTGTTCAGACTATCCTTGAAGAAAGAATCCCTGAAAATTTCAATTTAGTTATGAGAAATTTGGATGATGAGATTATCCGCCTCCAGGCTCAAGCAATGAATTCAATGGAAACCACCACTTAAAGAGAGACTCTACGAACAATCAACATAAACCAGTCTTACCTGAATATCAGATTGGAGATTATGTTATGTATTATCATTCTCGGCCAGGTGGAGGGACTGAAAAGCTGGAAACTAATTGTTCTGGTCCTTATAGAGTTATATTTTGAAAAGAATTAGAATATTCGATTGTTCATACTGATACTGGTATTGTAATAAATCATATTCATCCTAGGTTTTTAAGAAGTCATCCTCCACCGCAATTGAATCTTGAGGGGAAAGTGTCAGGATTTCACCAAATTTGCATATCTCCAAAAAATCCCCTTCCTCAATTCCCCCAACATCATTGGAATGAGTGAGCAATCTATCACAATCTATCAAAGTTAATGATAAAATCAAATCCCAATCAAATGATTGAAGATTTGATCATGAAGAGATTAATTTACTCTGATAGATTACAAACTGTAAAAAAGCCTATAAATATTTCCTCTTTTCAAAAATAAAAATTAGGTCGAGTTTAACATGTATTTTCTTATTTACTTCATTGCATTTTTTGAGAATTCACCCAGTGAAACTTCAAGATAAAACCTGTCTATTGGAAGTGTAATTTAAAACTTCCAGACTTACCATAAGAGAACCACTTATTGTTCAGGTAATTTCCATTTCACATGGCATATGGTATCCATTGATGTTGTAGGGCCCCTGCTAATGGGAGTGAATCACTACAAGTACATCAGGTAGCAATAAATCACCTAAGCTGGTGGGTGGAAGCTCAAGCCATCTATGATCTGGAGGCCTCAACCGCTGGCAAGTTCATAATGGAGTGTTTCATTTAATGGCATGTCTGCCCACAGTTTATACTCACAAACAACGGTATCAAAATCACCTCCCATGTCCTTCCCAAGCTGAACGTTTTGAAGTCTACCCAAGGGGTAC
>JAKSZP010010944.1:0-78500 GCA_022478985.1 Massospora cicadina | reverse complement strand
AAATTTTAATCTTTTTTTAGTACTAGATGGTCCCAACCCAAGGGGGGATTCATCGATGTTTATTGAATTACGCCTGGGCTCCTAAGAGCCTGAGGCGAGGGAAGGGGAGGGAGGAGGCATCGAGAAAGGGAGGGGGTTTGCGCGCCAGAGCCGTGCTGCAGTGACATCTGAGCGGGGGAGGGTTGGCGACATAGTGCAGACCTTCAGGGCCATCTCAAAGTGTACCTAAAAGTGGGTGATCATGTGTGGAAGGGTCCACACCTGCTGGTCAAAGGCAGCACGAAGGAAGGAGTTATGGATGGTCCAGATGGCTGTGGCATAGGAGAGGACATGGAGGGATCGGTGGCAACCAGGCAATGTCTTCTCAAACATGAGGTCTTGCACAGGGTGTCCGGACCAGGGCTGAGCATGGAGGAGCGCGCGGGCCTTTGGCCAAAATGCGGCGACACCTGGACAGGTGAAAAAACGATGGAGGTGGGAGTCAATAGGCTCCACACAGCGGGGGCAGCTTTGATGCTGGAAGGTAGGACCAGTCCAGTCCCCTGTCCTGTATGAACAGTGGAGCACCCTCCATAAGGTGTTGGACACCTTTGCTGACAGGATGGGTTGATAGACGTCCTTCCACAATTCCTTAAGGTCAAATCTCACGGAGGGAGGGAGGAGCTCAAGGAGTCTTGGGCGGATGGGAGGACGATCCTGGGGGTTGAGGCGAGTTGTGACAACTTGTCCATTGTGCACAATTGCATGGCGACGGGGCTGAGGCCAGGGCCTTCCCTTCTGTATGGGAAGGCATGGTGGATCCGCGCGCCTACTCGTTTCAGGGTAAGGAGAGCCTGGTTCCAGTAGGGGGATGAGGATGGTTTTAGGCGATGGCCTGGGTGGTTTGTGAGCCACTCCCCTAATGAGGTCAGAGATGCTCTAGGAAGACCCAGAGCTGCTGACACTGACTGGCGGAGGGCGGGTGCCCATTGGGGCATGGGGGTCGCGTCCCAGCAGACAATTGGCCATAGGAACTTCAGGAAGATTGTGGTGGCGTGGGATCGCGTGTCCAGAAGCCCTAGGCCCCCTTCATTGCAGGGTCGGGTAATGGTTGAGAGGGCCATTGGTGGATGGTTTGAGCCCCAGATCCAACAGCGGAGGAGTACATTGAGCCGCGTATAAAAGGCATCTGTGAATGGGCAGACGTGCGCTAGGAACCATACTTTGGAGAGGAGGAACACATTGGCCATCAGAGCTCGACCCTGGGGGGTGATGTGCCGCTGGTTCCAGCTGGCAATCCTGAGTTTAACTGCTGCAAGGAGCAAGTCCTCATTATCTTTTAGCGCAACTCCTTGTTGGTTGGTGAGAACGCCCAGGTGACGGAAGGTACCGCGCTCAGGTTCAATACCAAATGGTGGGGGGAAGGTGGGGGAGCCGACCTGTACAACTGTTGTCTTGGAGGTGTTGACCATGGCGTTGGACGCCTTGGTGTACCTCTCAATGGTCACAGCAGCGAGGGCAACATACCCAGGGCAGCCAAATGCAATGGCAGTGTCATCTGCAAATGCCATGGTGCGTGTGGGGGCTTTACCTGGGACCAGAATCCCTGTTAGCTTGTCCTGTAAGGAGGCCAAGAGGGGGTCAAGGGTGATGTTAAAAAGGATAGGGCTCAGGGGGTCCCCTTGCCGGAGACCTTGTCCAACAGGTACTGCCACTGTAAAACCCATTGGCACTAGGACTCTGGTGTGGAGCTGGTCATAGAGCGCTGATATCCAGCGCCTAGCTGCGGGTGGAAGATGGAAGCGGGCCAGGGAAGCATTGATATACTTCCAGGCTACCAGATCATATGCTTTCTCCATATCCAGGAGAGCCACAAAGCCATTCACCTTACGAGAGTTAGCAGTCAAAGTCACGTGAAGGTCATTATAGTTGTCCCATAATGACCTCCCCGGAATAAAACCGTGCTGGGATGGGGAGAGGCGAGGTGACACCCATTTGGTGATGCGGTTGGCCAGAAGCTTCGTGAAGAGCTTGTGGTCTGTGTTGATCAACGCTATGGGGCGCCAGTTCGCCAGGTTCTCACGGTCTGACTTCTTGTGAATGAGGGTCGTGATTGAGCCTCTGGAGTCGGGGAGGACCTCGCCATTCACCAAGAGTGCAGCGAAGAGGTCGCGGAGGGTTCTGGCTATCACTGCAGGTTCCAGAAGGTACACCTCAAAGGGTATTCCGTCTGGGCCTGGGGCTTTAAGCCGTGGGGATTACAGAAGGGTTTCCATCACCTCCTGGATGGAAATAGGCGCCAGTAGAGCCTCATCAGCCCGTGGGTCAATGGGCGGCTCTGGAGCCCGCCACAGGAAGTCTTGGATGTCCGATGGGTCCACCTGGGTGGCATGGAAGAGGCTGGAGTAGAAGCGGTGTAGTTCCTGCGTGATTTCCTCCTTATCTGAAGTGGTTGTAGTGCCAATCTTCAGTGCAGTAATATCCTGCGCTGTTGACCGGGCTTTCTGTTTCTGAAAGAAGAAGCGGGTGGGGCGTTCCCATTGAGCATAGTAACGAGATGTTGTAAAGTTTGCTGCCCGTTCTTCCTGCAGTGTGAGCTCCAAGCGGAGTGCTTCCTGCGCCGCTTCCCAGTCTTCCAACCATCTGGGAGAGGGCGAAGGCTGGCAGTTTCGCTCCAGATGTCTGATTCTAGCTTCCGCCCTTTTGACTCTGGCGCGAGCTGCAGTCATCTGGGCTTTGGCACAGTTGTAAGCAACGCGGGTGATGCCCTCCTTGGTCACCGCCCATCTAGCCTTGTGGTCAAGCAGGTGGGGTGGGGGAGGTGAGAGTCTCCCGGATGGTCATAGACAGCTTCTCCTTAGTGAAGGGGTTGTTGAGAGAGATGGGGCAACCCTAGGCCAGAACCTATGCGACGGTCTAAGTGTGGTGGTGAGGACAACGGTGAGTGACCTGTGATCACTCAGATGGTTGTCACGAGAGATGGGAGAGGAGACGCGGCCAATTAGCAGGGGGCCAATCAGTGCCATATCTATGCGTGACGCTGACTGGAAAGCTCCTCCATCATACTGGATCCTAGTCATGCAACCTAGGCCAGACGCGGAGGGTGGAAGCGCATCTATAAAGCCACTCAAGCGAAGGAAATCCTGGAGGCGACTTGATCCAGGGCGTTCCTTTGCTGCAGGGTGGTAAGAGTCACGGACGCGACTTATGGTTGTGTTGAAATCTCCTAAGAGGACTGTATTACGTGGGAGATTGAGTTGGAGGAGCTCTTCCAAGAGCCGATTTTGCTCCTGACCTGCTTAGGCAGGTAGATGCTTGCAGCGAAGAAGGAGAAGTCAGAAGTGGTGAGTTTGGCCAGTATGAGGCGGCCACCTAGATATTGTGAAAAAGAATGGGTTTTAACCTGTGGATTCAAAAGAATAAGGCGGCATGGTTTGTCCAGAAGGAGTTGCCTCCAAACTGTTCATTCTATGCAGATTGTTCGTGGGGGAGGATATGGGGCTCCTGGACAGCAGCGATGTCAATTTGTGCTGACCTGAAGTTTCAGAGGAGGCGGGCTCTCCACTTAAAGTCCCGCAACCCATTTGCGTTGATGGATTGCAGGGCTAGGGTGCTGCCATGGGGACTCATAGCTGTTCCCCTCCATGTCCTGGGGGGTTGCCAACGCTTAAACCTGCTGCTGTGAGGCGGCTAGTTTTGAGTCCTTTAGCTTGACTATTAGCTGCAATCCGTGAGGAGCGTCGAGGGTTCTGAGGGGAAGGAGAGGGTGGGGGGCGGGAGGACCCAGTAAGCCAGCCTAGGATGCTGCCCCCACTCCGTTGCAGGGGAAGGACCTGAGGGTGCTCAATGGTGACCTCCGCGGTGTCCCCATTTGATGAGTCTGAGTCCATATTCACTTCCTCCAACTTTGCAAAGGATCCGCGCGAAATGGACTGTGGGGTTGGGGTAGGACTCTTTGAGGTGGCACTTCTACCGCAGGCCGCGGGTTGCCAGTCCATGCTGGTGGGCATAGCTCCATTGGAAGCTGAGAGTTGATGCGATAAATCGCTGGTGGAGGTTGGTGGGGGTGCCGCGGAGCCCTGAGTGGGGGTGGCTGATGAGGGGCACCCTGTGGGAGATGCCTTGCGCTTGGTGAGAGAGGGAGTTGACTCTGGGAGATTGGAGGGGGTGCCCATTGGAAGGAAGCATGAGCGCGAAGGTATCCCATACCAATAGTGGGGTTAGCTGTTTCAACTGCTAGGCGTAAGGCCTCAGGGGACAGGTCTTGAACGGGAACTCATTGTGTGGGTTGTGGAATTGCTGCTGCAGCCACGTGGGATCGTTTTTGGCCTGGTTTAGGCCCCTGGGTGGTGGCTAAGAGGGCTTGTTTTCGAGCTGTGCAGCCACTATACAAGTGTCCAAGGGCGTTACACCATGAACACCGGGGCGCGCCTGATCAGGGTCAACAAAAAAGATCTCAGGGCATGCCCCAACTACCGCCACACGAGGAATAACCTCAATGTTGCGGGATACAGTGGGGGAGGGGATGAACGACGCCCTAGCAGTGCGAGCTCTTTGAGTGGGAGCATAGTAAGAGGGGACGCTAAAGTTTACTGAAAGAACAGACCCAAACTCCATTAAATCACGATGGAGTGCCAGTTTAAGAGACTCAGGATCAACAGTCGTTGGTAGGTTGGAAAAAGTAACCCATGAAATTTTCTCCAGGTGAGAGCGTGTGCGAGAGATGCGAAGAGATCCGCGTGGAATAATGACCTGGAGGGTGGCAGCATGGTCAGCAAGGGCAGCTTCAGTGAAGCCCACATCGATGTAGTGGCCCTCCACTGATTCATGGATGGTGGTGTTAATTGGGAATGTCTCCGCAATCGCTGCAAAGTATGAGAAGTAATCCTCTGTATAGAATTCAACAGGGTTTTGCCCATAATAAAGGCGAATTGCGTGGGAGAGGGTTGAGCGAGGTAGAGCTTTTTGCGCTCTAGTTTCGGCCCATTTCTTCTTAACATCAGCAATAAACGCCACTTCACGGGGATCAGCTTTGGGTAGCGTTGGCGCCAGAGGTTTTTGCCACGCCCCAGTGGCTCCTTTGGTACGTTTGTGTTTGCTTTGGGCTGCAATTGCGGGTTGAGTGTGAGCTGGTGGTTTGGACAAGTTTGCGGAGTTCCCTTGTTGCTGGAATGTTACAGCAGTTGCTGGCGTCATATTAATTTGAGGGGCGGTTTGTTGGGCCTTGCTAAATTGGGGAGGCCCATCCAGATTGGAATTAACTCCAGCCAATTGGGAGGAGGGAGATGTTTCATCACCATCCCAAACTATTTGGGTAAATTCAGCCCGAGTATTTGCTGTGATTTCGTGGGCAAAACTCACTGGCTGATTGGTGAATTGGTCGTTTTCAGCATATGGAGATAAAGTGCCGACTTGAGAAGTGATGATTATGGGGTTTAAATGGGACGGGTGAGATTGGAACTGGTGTGAAGTTCCAAAATCTGAACCATATAAATCCCCATTGAGAAGAGTAGATTGTCCCAGTTTGGTGCTTGGTGAACCAGAATGTGCGGCTAATCCAACCTTACATCCGAGGGTTTGGGGGCCAGGTGATTGTTGGGCCTCGCTAAATTGGGGAGTCCCATCCAGATTGGAATTAACTCCAGCCAATTGGGAGGAGGGAGATGTTTCATCACCATCCCAATCTATTTGGGTAAATTCAGCCCGAGTATTTGCTGTGATTTCGTGGGCAAAACTCATTGGCTGATTGGTGAATTGGTCGTTTTCAGCATATTGAGATAAAGTGCCGACTTGAGAAGTGCCAATTACGGGGTTTAAATGGGACGGGTGAGATTGGAACTGGTGTGAAGTTCCAAAAATTAAACCATTTGAACCCTCATTGGGAAGAGTAGATTGTCCCAATTTGGTGCTTAGTGAACCAGAATGTGCGGCTAATCCAACCTTACATCTGAGGATTTGGGGGCCAGGTAGCTGGGTATCGCCCCTCATGGAGAAAGCCAGAAACACGGCGTCAGCAATAATAGATGGGGCTGAATTAGCTGATACAATGGGGGAGGTGAATGCCAGGATGGGCTGAGTTGCATTCAACTGAGCAGACGCTATTAAAACAGCGTGGGTGATGGCCTCCTTGGTTGGAGGGGACCCAGCGGGTTGGTGGGAGGCAGCGCACACAGAGCTGTTAGGCGTGCAGGTTGCAGAAGTGCGATCAGGTGAACTGGCGCTAGTTGGAGTAGCTCCAGGTTGGGGGGTGGTGCCTGCTTTCATGGCTGCTGCTTGAGAGCGGGTGATTCTGGTTGACCCTGAGGTGGGTAACCGAGGGTTGCTTCGTTTGGGGGTGGTGCTGGCTCGTTTGGCATAGCCTGCGGGTTCTTTTGTGGGGTTTCCCGCCATATTTGCTATTAGTTTTCGTAAATCTCTTAGTGGAGCTAAATTTCAGGCTGAATTGATTTTTGAAAAGTGATGCTTAGCAGAAAGAGATTTTTCGTAAAAATTTTAATCTTAGGAGTTGATTATTGGAGGTCAACCCTAGTAATCTTTCTACTGCACAGGTTTGGTTTCCTTGTGCACCTCACATTGTAAGAATATATATAATCTGATAGTAATATGACGACTATTATCCATAGTTGAGTTAGAATTATCTTCAGGCCCAATGCTTCAGCTGGTATTTCCAATAATACTAAATATCGCACACTTAGGGATTCATTCCCTATAATCCTGTCCATTCAATGTTCAATAAGATCCTCTGATGACAGTCTCCTTTGGCCCAACACACAGTTAGCAGCAATCCCTTAGCCGTGGTTCCCTTCATCTCTAGATCTTCACTCAGATCTCTACTCTTCACTGAGAGTCTACCAATTATTGCCTTTTGCAATAATATCCTTGAGATGTTATCTTCACACTAAATACTAATAGTCCAACTATTACTAAATCTACATTCAAACTAATAGTGTTCTTTAAAAATACTTATCTGACTGTAAATGTGTGATTTTAATGTGTTATTTTTATTATAATGAATTTTAGGGAACTAAGCGGGGATTCAGCTGTCTAACCCTCAGTTGACACCTCTTTGATGAAATGCAGCCATTGCTGTTGAATCACCCTTCCTCATCTTGGCAGCGATGGTCTTCCCCATCCTGACTAAAATTCTGATTTTAGACATCCTCGAGACCTCAAACAGAAAGAGTCATAAATGTATCCTTAACGTTTTCCTCTCAATCCAAGCGAATCATCCATAATTGGCTAGCGACCTGCTTAGATAATGGGACTTTCTACCCATTATGGCAGGTCACTTCACTAACCAATTGATTCGCTAGTTGCAGGCAGCATCACTAGCCTCACAACTCATTAAACATTCCCAATCAGTTGGTGATGAAACCTGACCATTCCCAATTGGTACACCTGATAGTTAATTACTATTGTATGCCCTTATTTCGTCAGCTGTCCACCCAATGTGATATTAAGTATTCATCCGGATCAATCCCCAATGGATACAACCATACAAATATCCTAAAATCCCCCAAACATAGTTCCTCAAAAATTTGGGTCAAACCGATTTCCAATTCACTTTGCCTTAGAGAATTTTTCCCCTTGCGATACCAGGTAATCTAGCATGATGGGAATATGGGCAAAAATCCCAACTATATGCAATTTGAGTGATAGGCAGTAGAATGGCAGGGGAGAATACTAAGACTTTTACACAACTCTTGACAAAATACAGAAGTAAATTGGAGACCATAATCATAATTATCTCCTGGGGCACCCCATTAAGGGAATTACCTGAGCTCAAAGATCCTAGCCATCTCTGATGTGGTTACTATGATTCTAAATGGAATAAAATGGGAAAACTTAATAAAATGGTCCACCACCTCCATGATGGCATCACAGCCATCAGATTCAGGTAGCTTCATTATAAAATCCATCAATAAGGAAGTCAAGGGCCTGAAGCATTCTGACTTGATACTAACTATCCCATATGGGGCAGGCAATCTGGTTTCATTTGGTTGCAGAACAGGCACTCCTTACAATACCTGGTAACCTGCGAAGATAATCCCTTTATTTATGAGTGCAACTTATTAACTCTAAAGTCTTTCTCCTTCCCAGGGTGCCCTATGGTACTCCAATCATGATAGTCCCAGTTGATTTCAGGCAAAGTGGTATGGCAGGAACCCATAGGCGTCCCCAAAACAACACCATCTAGTCCTTAGCATGGTAACTCCTGTTAATTTCCTCCTGATTCAACTTGCTCTTGGCAAGGACCATAGTATACTTTTTATGAAAAGAGCTGAGAAAGGGCCACTTTTCTGAACATACCATATTCATCCGCGTTTTTCAGTAAATCAAGTGCTGACATGTGTGTCATGAGGGAGGGATATCAAGACATAATCTTACCTGGCAGAATCAATAACTGTGTATTGTGTACCTCTGCCACCTTAGGATCTGGAGCTAAAGAAGGGTTTGACTCAATGCATCCTCCAAAACATTCTCCTTAACCCTAGTAAACACATAAGAAAACAAAAATTGGTCAGGGTCTCATGCCAGCGGGTTTTCCATAGGGCCAGGATATGAGGTGCACACTAGTACAATAAGGCATGATGATATGTACAAACATGAAAAAGGTTGGGATTAACTATGCAAATGATGACGCAATTAAGTCAGTGCCTTAACCAATGCCAATAAATCCCTGTCATAAAGGGCGTAGTTTAACTCAGGTAAGGACATTTTCCTGGATAAACTAACTGATGCTCTATTCAAGCTCCACCTAATTGTATTAGGAAGTCACTATGGCGAAGTTGGAGGCATCAGCATCCATTTAAACTCCTCTGGGTTTACATGGCGAAGGACAGATGTAGAAAGCAGGGTTCACTTTATCGCTTATAAGGCATCCTGAAAAGCAGGGGACCACTGGAGCACTTTGTCTCCACTTGCTTTATACAAGGGCGCCTCCATCTCAAAATATTTTGGCGCGAATTTCTTAATGTAAACGTCCCTAAAAAGCTCCTCAATCTCAATACCAAAGTTGGAGTGGGTCATCATTGAATTGCCTTCTCTTTGTCTGGAGTTATCAAGTAGACTTGGTCAAACACAACGTTGCCCAGGTGAACTGGGACTTAAAGAGCTCTAACTTACTGATTTTCAGCGTAAGGCTGACTACTATTAAGCTCTCCATTATTTGCCACAGGTTATTGCATGGGACTATTGATCAGGGGGTAACGCCTGAATATCATCCATGTAGGCCACCACGCATACACCCAACAGGTCTTCAAGGCCACATAAATATGATGTTGGAAAAAAGCTGGTGCATTTTTAAACCCAAAAGGCATAACTAAGACTGGAAAGTTACTTTTATAGTTTGAGATGGGGTGAGCCACTCTTGGCCCTTCTTGATACGATATAATTAACATATTTCGGAAGTACAGTTTGTAGAAGACTCTAGCCTTCTCCACATAATGATAAATCTTTGAGTACACCAGATGTGGTGTAAATCTGGTAATGTGACATTGCTTATGTTCTCAAAATATATGCATGGGCCTAAGGTACCATAAGCTTTCTCCACAAAGAGAAGTGGGGAACATACTAGAGAGTGACGCTGAAATAGTGCGTCTTTATCCAAATGCACTTAACCAACACATCTAAGGCTGCTTCTCTTTTATGGTCAAGGTATATGAGAGAAGATATAAGCACAAGATCAGCAGTGAGTTTGAACTTGCAATCAAGATCTAAATAATCTGGCAATACATTGGCTGAAGCAGATTAAAGGAAGATTTTAATGCTTCCAAACAGGAAGGTAAGAGTACCTTCAAATTGGGCTTCAGCGACGGAGCTAGACTGAACGTTGACCTTTGGCCATTGAGGCGAATTTCCCTGAGAGTTTTCTTAAGACAAGTGGAAAACTAAAGCTTGACCATTTTTCAGTGATAATGACAAAGTATCAGCTTCAAGTTGGTTCTAATGTAAAACCTTCGCCACCACTCTACTCCCAAAATAATGGGGTACAAGAGTTTTTGATTGCTTGGAAGCGGTAAGCCAAATGATATTTGCCAACTTGGTAATCCACTAACCCCAGAACATTCAGCGTGATATACCTTGAGAAGCCCCTCCCCTAACTATATCACCTGAAAAGAAATTCAACTCAAGTTAGTCGGCTGTCTTGATCAATAAAATTCTAAGAGGCTCCTGTATCCACCAAAATAGTTGTACTCATTTTCCCTAAAAGGGGATGAAAGAACAGCAGTCAACAAATAATATCTAAAAATGGTTATATTCAAAGCAGAAAGCGCCAAAACCTCACCAAAGGACTCCTCATGAGGCATAATTATGCCCCAGCGTAAGTTTTTGCATCAGAAAGGATAGAGATAATTGGCCACTCTCACTATTGAGCTCACATATCCCACCATAAATTCAGCAGTTGCAATTTTTTCATATTTTGATATGTAATTATTTCTCTACCTGCTGTGTTCTGAAGTTCATGTTAGGTATCAAGCGTGGGTTCTCTGGTGTTATTTGGTACACAGGAATGTGGTCCGCATCAGAGCTTCAAAAACTGATACTTGGCTTATTTAATTCTATATAATTCGCATCAAAGTGCGTTTTTGGGGCCAATGACCCCATACCTGATCCGATGGCTAGTTTTTATTGTTATCCAGAGCCATCACCACATACCCCTTTGTTGATGATCCAGCCAACATTGTAGGAATGCAATTCAGAAGAAAACCCAATTTGTATACATAATTTACTTTAAAAAACAGGAGTAGAATCACCCAAACCCCCAAATTCTGCTGAAAATGGGAGGTGGAAAAGTGAGTATCCCTGCCAAATCTGAAGGAAAATTAATAGTTGTAGACTCTGTAATTATAGGGGCCACCACGAATGACATCATCATGGCGGAATTAATTGAAACATTTAATTTAGATTTGGGACTGGACCCCTGCTTGCCCTAGAAATCCACTGAGAATTATGGAATGGAAGGATAAGATTACTCCTTTTTCAGAAGCATGTACAAGTTTTGAGGCTTTAATTATATGGCCACCCTGGGTGAAAACATGATGGCCAAATAACCTGGCTCCTTCCAAGTTGGGGCGCATAAATCGCCTCAAGGAGCTTCAATCAGCTGGTCAATGTTGGGAGGGGGCAATTGTCATACTGGGGCGTTTCTTGTGGGGAGGTATTAAGGTGGAATGGAAAATGACATTTTAATGAAGGCTGACAAAGGTAGGGTATGCGCCCTATCACAAAATTTCGTTTAGATACATGTTCAACAGGCATCCGGCTTCGTGAAGAGTGAAGAATTCATAAAGAGATTAGAAGGACAACAAATCTGGTGACGCTGCTCCAGGAAATTCTCCAAATCCTTCATCAAATTCCACAAAATCAGCGTGCACAAAACACCACAAAAACCCAGTTGCCTGCACCAGGGGACAGCCAATACAACAGATTACCCATGCAAGGGTGAACAAGTACTACTCAAACTACTATTATCAAATAAGATTCCTATGAGAGGGAAGCGAGTGCCTGTTGTGTTTTAGAGTAGGTTTTGGAGAAAATTCGGGAAATATGATAACAGGATCACAAAGAGACCAAGTTCACCGGGTACAAGCAGGAAGGGTGGGCATTTCACAGTTAGTAGTAGCAAGAATAATGCTGGGATACACTAATCAAAACCAATTGAGAAAAATATGATGAGCACCATAAAGGCTGTGACAAATGGTCAGTGCACTCAGTTCAAACTTAAAGAAAGCCCACATGAATAATTCTTATGCATTAAAATAATACAATTGGTGACCTAATGTCAGGAGAGTGTCTGTAAATTTTTCATTCCCAAAGAGGTGGTGCAGGATACACTGCCACACCATGTCACAGCTAGTGACATATAACCTGGAATTAATCGCCCCTCAAAAACCAAGTCCAACAAGCCTTAGATGCAAATACCAGAACCCCTAAGGGTTTTAGTGACCTTTCTAAGGGCAATGACAAAAAATGGGTTTTGTCTTTGCCAGACAGGGCTGAGGAAAACGGCCCATATGAGGCGAAAAACCAGGCGGTTATCAAACCTAGAACCCAGAAAATTACAAGATATGAAGTTATGAAACTTGAACAAATTAGAAAATTTTTGATTTTGTTGAAGAAAGACGAATTTGTGGCTTGTATCAAATTTCAATAACCATTTGGAATCTTTGTGAATCAATACCCTATAAATTAAGTCCCAAGCTGAGAAAGGCTTTGCTTTTCTCAGATACTCTGATCACTATAATAAAGTCTAGGAATTTTTGGTTAGGTTTCATGTAAGTATTTTTTGTTTCCTTCAACAAAAATTAATACACCTCTATGAAGATCTGTGATGGCTGGAGTCCGTTTTCCACTCTGGTTTGCACCTACTGATTTACATGAGCCTTCCACCCACTCTGCCACCTATACCTCTGGCTTCAACTCCTCCTATTTTGTTGCCCTTTGCCCTATATTTTACGCCATCCTTCCCAGAAGACAAGGCCTCTTTTCCCTGATGGTTGTGGCTATTTTGGTGTGCATTTTGCTCCACCGATTTATATGTAAACACAATACTGACCGTTTATGACGTCTCTTCATTTTGTTGGGTCACTTGACCTTGTTGTATCACCTTTGGCATGGGTCTTTACCTTCAGCGACATCATGCAATTCAGTTTTACTGCACTTAAAAGGGAGCTAGTTGCTATTAAGATTGAGAATTAGGCACCTCATAAGGTGCCTGAGCACAGGAGACCCAGGGAAGGGTGTATAACACAGAATAGATAACAAGTTAATTAATAAACAAAAAAATTATTTGGACTCCAAGGAGAGTTCATAACCAAATGCAGATTGATGTCAGGGTTCAAGGGTGCCTTGATCTGGAGGGGACCAGGGCGGTACAGTTGTGCACCTGATTCTGTCATTAATTTTGTTATATAAAAATGCCCTATATTACTGGAAACCTCCTTGAGGAGGTCTTCACACAGGTTTGCGCAAGGGAAATTAAAAAAATGTAAAAGTATCGGGAGCCTATATTAAACAAAATGAATAACAAGGAAGGTTGGTCTTGAGAAGTTATTATTAAACATTGAGGGGGGGAGAATCATCAGTCTGCTGGAGCGGTACTAAGTCTAAACAAACCAATTAGAACATACTACCATCAGCCATGGTACTTTAGCTCAGGATAGCCTGAATTTAAGTTAATAAATGTAACTAAATTATTTCCAATTTAGTAATCTATAGATTGAACATGTTTTGTAACCACGTTTTCCAAGCAACCATGATGAACTGTCCTTATTATTAAAAAGCTGGTGCATTTTAACACATTTGATGTAAATCAGGTCCAAGCATCACGCGCATCCCTGAGATCAACTTGGTCATATCTTACATGAACCCAGCATTGGTCCAGGATATGATTAAGGTCATAGAGACCTGACAACCTATGCATTTTTTACCTCCTCACGACCAGCCTTGTTTCTAAAAATCTGTTCCCTCAATTATTTCATGTAACCATAAAGTATGCTAAAATTTATTCTTAAAGGTTGAGATACATTGAAAATAACCAGAGGACAATGAGAGTGTAGCAGTATGCACACATGAGGGATGCCATCATCAATGATAGAAGTATTGCTGACATAGGCCAGTTGATTATATCACCTTTTAGCTATACTGGTGGTTTTATACACATACATGAGTGTTCTCTGGATACAATGACATATGTGCAAAACTATGGTAGGCCTACCCTTTTCATTTCATTCACGTGTAATCCAAATCACCTTGAGATACAGCAATAAATTTTTAAGGGACAAAAACTCCAGGATCGTGATATTTTACTGACAAGAGTCTATTTAAAACTTGAAGCACACATGGTTCTCATCACAAAGGCAAATTCTTAGTGCTATTCATTTTCATACGTATACCCTCAGAGTGGCAGAAGCGTGGACTACCTAATGCACACATTCTGGTCTGTCTCAAAGATACTATACATGTACATATAGTTGATGACTTTATCAGTGCAGAATTTCCTAATTTAGAAGAAAATCCAAAACTTTTCAATAATTTACATAGCAGATGGTTCATGGACCCTGCGGATAAAAAAACTTCTGCTCTCCATGAATGAAGAATGGACTCTTCACAAAGCAATACACCTTGCCACTTCTAAAAAGAGACTCAGACATGGCAGGATGGATATCCACTATTTCGCCTTAGAAAACCACAAGGTAGAGGATTTACCACAAAATTTCAATGTTCAAGGAATGGAAGTTTCTGTGGACAATAGATAAATTATTCTATATTGTCCTCTGCTATTGAAAGTTATCAATTCACATATAATTTAGAATATCGCAATTCTGGTAAATCAATAAAGAATATATGCAGATATATAAATAAGGGATCTGAAATGGCTTTGTTTGATATGACAAGTGGAAGTAATTAGCTTGACAAAATTCATCAATATGAGATGGGAAGTAATTTTATCAATGAATTCTTGTGGAGAATATTAGGCTTTCTTATCCATGAGCGGAAACCTACATTTATTCATCTGTGTCCACTTAGAGAATGGCCAGAGTTTCTACTTCACAACAAATAATTTAGATGAACAGGCCCATGAACCTCAAAAAAGACTTAATTATTTCTTCATACTTTGCATTCAAGACAAGTTTGCACTCACACTACTGTACAACCAAGTACCAAAGTACTAACTCAAGGAACAACAAAAACATGACTTGAAACTGACGTAGACAAGGTGAAACTATACCATAAATAGAAGGGATTAAGTCCAGATTTGACCATTTCCAGGTTTACACTATCCACACAAACAGCTCTGAAAGCTTTCACCTGAGATTGTTACTGTAAAAGTAAGAGGTCCAACATCATTAAATGATTTAAAAACAGTTTATGTAAGGGTCTGCAAAACTTTCAAAAAAGCTTCTCAGATTAGAGGGCTTCTGGAAAATGACAATCACTGGAACAAAGCTTTAGAAGCAGCTGTATATCAATCTCCTAAGGTTATGCGTAACTTATTTGCTGTTATGCTGCATACATGCTCCATGTCAAATCCAGAGCAATTATGGATGAACCCTAGGGAGAGCCTGTCTGAACACATGTTGCATCAAGAACAATTTGAACTGCAAAATATAGATCCTAACTACAATGAGGACATGTTCAACAAATCTTTAATCTACATTGAGGATAAGATCATATCATTGGGAGGATTAGGTCTGAATAGCTTTGGACCTCCATAAACAATTAGAAACTGAGATTTTTTCCACCTAAATGAAGTAGATATATAATTAATTATGACACAATTTGCTTATATCATATATAGAGGAGAATGAGCTAAAAATGGTCCAAGATAAGAAGGAGTATTTGACAAAATAGCTAGAGAAATTTTTGATAAGCTGGGTGGCATATTCCTTATAGATTCTCCAGGTGGCACTGTAAAGACATTACTTATTAATTTATTCTAAAAGTATGACAAATAAATATGACTGCCATTGCTGTTGCTTCATCTGGCATTTATTCAACGCTTTTAATAAAAGAGAGGATAGCTCAATAAGCTATAAGTTACCCCCAAATTTGGCTTTAGAGAATCCTAAATGCAGCATCTAAAGAAACTCAGGAAAGTTTAAGGTTCTATAGGATTACAGAATCAAGCATGGGATGAGTGTACCATGTCCCACAAAGCTACATTTGAGGAAGTTGATGTCACTTTAAAAGACCTCAGACACAATAATGATAAATGGAAGGCATCACAATGTTGTTGGCTGGTAACTCAGCAAATACTTCCAGTTATTCCCCTTGTAACAAGGGCAAATGAGATTCAAGCCTGCATCAAATCTTTGTACATCTGTAATTCCATTAAAGAACTTGTTCTGTCAACAATTTTATTCGTTCATTTGTATAATGATTTCTTTGCACAGAAGGTTGCTGATAATCTACTTTAACTAGGAGATGCTGTTATGATAGGTATTCATGATGGACATGTGGCAATGGAAAGCATAGGAAGAATTTTACAATCCAACTGTTGAAAGAGGCAGTGTTTTCAAATGTGGCACAGAATTTCATTAATCACATATGGGTATGTTAATAAATTTCTTGCCCCAAGAGATGAAGCTAACAATATTATCATTAATCAGTTTTTTAAAAAATTACCTGTTGCTCTAGAAATGTATAAATCTTTTAATACAAAATATAATACAGAAGAGGCTGTCAACTACACAACAGAGTTTTTGAACAGCTTATAGCCACCTGGAGTACCTTCACATATCTTGGAAATAATGATTGGGACACTAATTGTGCTTCTCAGTAATCTTTATCTTCCTTCCCTCTGCAATGGAGCATGACTTAATCAAAAAAATTAAAACTAAATCTCATTGAAGCCACCATCATGACAGGACATGCTGCATGTAAAATTTTATTCATCCTATGATCACAATTATCCCTTCAGATGTACCATTTCAATTTAGGCGTTTGCAGGTACCTTGTTCGTTTTCCTTTGATATGAGCATCAATAAGGCACAAGTACAATATTTAAAGTTGTAGGAATATATCATTCAGAAACCAGGTTTTTTCCATGGGCAACTGTATGTGGGTTGTTCAAGTGTTGAAAGTGAAGACAATCTATACATCTTAGCTCTTAATGGAAGGACACTAATTATAGTTTATCCAGAAGCTTTATGAAAAAAGAAAGTGTTAGTCTTTGTATAATTTGGGGGTTTAAGTTTTACTCTTATTAGTAAAAACACCAAACCTGGTAAATAAAACATTGAAAGTAACAATAATAAAATAAAATGATGTAATCCATGAACTCTATTTAAATAAGTTGTAAGCGTTAGTAGGTATGATATATTAAATATTTTGCTTTTTTAGAAATTACTTATTAATTTTTACAGCTAGAATAATATTGAAGGTGATGCCACGGATATCTACTAGTATAATAATAAAAACAAGTGTGTAAGTGTGCGCAATGCCCAGCCAAAACTACAGCATGTAGAGCTATAAAAATTTGGATATATGTAGATGGGAGGGGGTCCGTGTGCACCTTGAAGCAAGATTTTTTATTTTTATAATAAATAGAAAAAGTTATATATAGGAAATGAAAAGTTTTATATTTTTGAATGGAAACTTTATATAGTTACAGCTGAGCAGTTTAATATTTGGTTGATTTGATAGATTTTTGTTTTGCCAAGAAGTTGGTAGTTATTTTTCTAAATATCAAGTTATTTGTTTCAGTAAGTAGTAAGTAAGTGGTTGTTTCAATAGTTTAAATCGCTTGGTGAGAGGTAAAGATTTTATATTGATTCAATAGATTTAATTAAATTTTGGAAATTGGTTATTAACTATAGCTTAATAATAGGTTTGATTAATCTTAAACTTATTGCTAGCCATTGTGATGAAAACCACAAGGAACCTCACTTCTGTTTAAGGAACAAGAAGCTAATATCATATCCCTTGGAACAGAACTGAACATTCCCAAATACACTTCAGAATTCAGTCCACTTTCCAAAGAAAGAATTTCAACCAATTATATGACTATATAAAGGTCAGCCTGACCCAGTTTAATACCTTAATAAAATCATATACCTAATTTATTTAACTATCTCTTTTCCTTCAAACCTAACTTCAGAAGTTATAAAATAAAAGACCTAACGTGGTGATCCTAATAAAACATGTTTGGATAAAAAAATTCAAGTGAATTTTAGAAATTGTACTGTTGTTATTCTCCCTTTATTGGGGAAGCCCTGACTAGGAGTCACAACCCACTTATGGGCAGATGCCAGATTAAGCTCCCCATTAACTTGGGCAAGCCTGATCCAAAGTATCATGAATCGGCCCTAAGATTAATAACATAATGACAGTAAATTTGACACCGGCAACTAATGCTGAGGATGGCAATCAAACAATTGGGTTGCAGGGAATTAGTATCCAACGTGGAACCCCAATCAATTAACCCTTTCAGGCGCACTGGTAAATTATTCTGAGAATGCTCCCATTCCCCTTGTAATAAGTAGTTATTTATATTTACTCATTCTCAGCAATTGATGCCAAAACTCTCCCCATCCCAAATTCACCCATTCCCAATCCATCAAGGTTCTATAAGTACCTTGAGGATCGTTTTTAATAAAGGACCATCTTTTGCAATCTCTTTTCCTTTTTAGCTTACCTAAGGCTTTTTAAGGCCAGTTAACTCACTGGGGGCTTTGAGGCTCTGATTAATTATGGGCATGGTTTGGAGTTGCTCCCCTGTGGCCCAACAAGTGGTGCCCCCTGGTAGGTGCCCTAAGTCCCCATAAGAGCTAATTTAGGGAAAAGAAGTGGGGAAGTCACAGCTGAAGACCATTGGCCTGAGGCATATACCTGGGCCTAAACAATCCAGGAAGTACGACCCAGACTAGGCCCTGCCCAAAGAGGGAAAGCCAGTTTAGGAGCGGTAAGGTCAGTTGTGGAGGCCCCCAGCTGATCTGATTCTGGATACTAGGCAGACAAGCCCAGAATACCCTGGCCCCTGTCCCAAAGAGGGCAAACCAGGATGAAAGGGGAATAAGGGCCCCCAAAACTAGCCTGGGTGACTAAGCCCAGGCTACCGGTGTTCAATCCCCAATGCCAGCCCCAGCGCCAATGCTGGGTGTCAATCCTGATGCCAGGACCTCCTCCAGATTCCAGCACCAGTGCCAATGCTGCGTGTTAATCCTGATGCCAGCCCCAGCATCAATGCTGGCTCTTAAACCAACGTCAGGGCCACTCCATGATAATGCTTTCCAGATCCCGCCATTGTGTCCATGCCAGCTACCTTGGCCTGTTCCACCCTGCTGCCTGGATCTGGTGCCCCCACCTTGGCTATGACCCCTAGCTGAGGCATGGAGGGGGCTCTGTCAGGATTCTACCTTTATTTGGGAAACCCCAACTAGGGGTCACAACCCACCTATAGGTGGATGCCAAATTGGGCTCCCCATTAACTTGGGGTAAGCCCAATCCAAAGTATCAGGGATTGGCCCAGATAATATTAATAATAATATAGTAATAGTAATTTGACACCAGTGACTAATTCAGAGGATGTCAATCAAATAATCAGGTTGCAGGAATTACCGTCTAATGTGGAACCCCAATACATTTACCCTTTGGGTGCACTGGCAAATTATGTTGAGGATGCTTTATTTACCTTGTATATAGTTAATTATTTTTACTTGTTCTTGGAAATTGATGTCAAGACTCTCCCCATCCAAAATTCACCCATTCTCAATCCCTTGAGGTTCTATAAATACCTTGAGTATAATTCAATAAAGGACCATCTTTTGCAATCTCTTTTCCTTCTTAGCTTACCTAAGGCTTTTAAGGCCTATTGACTCAATGAGGGCTTTGGGGCCATGATTAATTATGGCATGGGATGAAGTTGCTCCACCGTGGCCCAACATGTACCATGAAAACTGTCCCAGTGAAAAACTCTATACAAGCGCCAATTATTCCATTGTTAGCCTACCTCCTGGGTCATGTAACTAAAGACTTTTGAGTCATGATTTTCCAGAGTTAGCTTAAAATCATGATAATTATGCTGAAGATATTGGTCTAGACAATGTGTCAAAATTTTGAAACAAATTAGTTAATTTTTGGATGAAGAAGAAGCAAATTAGTTTAAATTTAACCTTTTATTAGCTAACACCTGTTTGTGGAAGCAGCAAATAAACGATTTGACCACTCACGCTCTGATATTGTTTCTCAAATGATGACCTAAAACTTAAAGACTTTGATGACATTAATAACTATATCGATAATTTCAAAGAAATATTGGCATGCCAACATCAGATTGCAACGCAGAATGTCTTAAGGATTTATAGAGTGAAAACTTTTGCTATATTAATAGATCACAAGCGGTGGACTGCTTCTTGGAAACCTTTCATGATTCATTCCACCGTGTAGTTAATGAGTCTTTAATCCATCAATGTCAATGCTGTAATCTCTGTACGCTTTTATATGCACATAATTATGCTCAAGAACAGTCAGTAAATACCTTTGACTCATCAGCATCAATTTATAGTAAAAGAAACAGAAGTATCTTTGAGAGTAGAGTTCCAGACCCTCCTGTCAAACCTATGAATCCAAAAATGTCGCCAAACTAGACTAATTTACTGAGTTCAACTCTCTCTTAGTATTACTAAATTGAGGCAGTGGGACTTAATACCCATTTATATAGTGCTATAATTATAAAGAATACAGGACACCTCTCTTGTGATTGTAATAAACCATGATGCCTTTGTCAAGGGGAACCATACTTCCATTTATGCCCCAATCATAATAGACCTAAAGGACAGTTACTTTATAAAGCTTTTTTTATCCGCCAAAATAGAAAACATATGTTTATTAAAAGGCAGGCCTCTTGAACCAATCATATGAACCATAGGAACAAAGCTCCTGATTTACAGTTGCACCAGATGAATGTATATAGGAAAATGAACCAGAGTATTTAGAAACTACACCTTTAGAAGTAGATGGCAATGGGACAGACAGGCCCATAAAACCAGAAGAACATGAACAAAGGAGGAAATCAGAAAAAGAGTAGAGAAAAAGCATATTAATACAACTGGGATCAATGCCCAGTCTATACTAAATGACACGACCATACAGTGTAAACTAACATCTCTCTGTCACTCATCACCTGCTCTGCGAGTAAAACTCATGAAGCTCCGCTTAATTGTTAGCAATGAAGAAGAATCCTTCCTAGAAAAGCTATGGTTTACCACGTAACCAAGGAATTGTCCAAGGCTTCAAGACTGATAGTACTAGATGGAAAAGCTAATGCAAATATCTATCGCTTAAGTTCTTATAGGAATAAGCATTGAAACCATTTATGGAAGCACATAAGTATTCTCATTTGCCAACGGATTACAGCAAAAGCGCTTGTAATGGTAACGGATATCCAATTATCAATTGCTGGGATGTAATTTACAATTAATGCCACTGTTTTTGATCAAGATTATTACTCAGTACTATTAGGATGCTACACACTTAGATCACCTTAAATAGATATTGATTATGATTCAGGTACCTATACCATAGCCATCAAAAAAGGTCTATCCTCACTGAGGATCACTCATGGCCCTAATCTAGAAACAAATTCTCAAATTATGATTTGTATATAAATAACATCACAAATCAGAGTGTAAAAACTATTATAAAGTTTATGCCAAGGTAAGGTTATGAACCTGTTGAACCAAATCAAATGCTTATAATTATCAGATGTGGATGAGCTACCAGGGGCATCATGTGGAGAACAATATATCACTGTTACTAAAGCCCAACAAATCTGATGAGAACCTTAAATCATACCTCAAAAGTGTGATGAATTTGTGCGTAAATCAATCCTTAAGATGATAAAGGCAAATTAGTCTAACAAATCAGAGATCTTGGGCATTTCCAGTTGTGGTGATACTAAAGAAAAATGAAAAAATTCGCTTGTGTGTTGATTATGTGCCACTGAACTGAGTAACTGAAGATGATTAATATCTAATACCATTTATTCCAGATAACTTTGCCTAATTTTCAGGAAAACATTGCTTATAAATCTATACATGTTCTCAGGTTACCAATGAACTGGAATGGCAGCTGACAGTATCAAGTATACACAAGCTTTGTGACCAAAGATGGCCAATTTGATTCCTTAAAGATGCCCTTTGGCATTTCAGAAGCATCTACAAACTTTACAGTATATAAAACACAATATTTTAAGATTTTCTTGCAAAATCTGTAACTAAGTATTTTGATGATATTACAATAGCATCTTCATCCTTTAACCAACGCCTTTTGGATATCCAAACCTGCTTAAACTGACTAAAGTAACATAGGTTTTTGCTCAACACAGAAAAAATAAAACTTTTTTATAAATGGAACTGAAACTGGTGGGTCATGTATTTTCACCACGAGGGCACTCACCTGATCCTGATAAAGTGAAAGCAGTCAAACAATGAAACTACCCAGACTCAATTCCATTGATTCAATAATTTTTAGGTGCCATAGGATACTATGTCACTTTTAAGCCCATGTATGGTGACTTGGAAGCACTACTATTCAAACAAAATTAACAAAGGAACCAAGTTTGTATGGATGAGACAACATTATATCACATTTTAAGACTTCAAGAAGGCGCTGGTGATAGCTTAATACTAATTCACCCATTCTTTGAATAGCCATTCTACATATTTACTGATGCATAGGAATATGCGTTAGATGCTGTTTTACCACAGAAAAAATACAAATTCTATTAACCAGTGGAATATATGTCAATGAATGTACTTCAGCGGATAGAAATTATTCAACTATAAACAAGAAACATTAGCAGTTGTATAAGCCCTCAGGAAGTTTCGTTACAAACTCCTAGGACGTAATTTACTATATTTGTTAACAATTTCAGCACTTCAAGCTAATTAAATGAGACAGCTTGATAAGCTGCCGAATCTGATGAATTTATGAACTAGTGGAAATCAACTTTAATAGTATTCATATTAAGGAAACAAAACGTTTTAGCGAATTCTAACTCAATTTCAGTTAAGTATGCTAAGGAATGTTTCACAATGTCTCCACTTGACCTAGAATCTGAACTGGTGGATATTTGGCAATCTCTAATTTTTTTTCTAATCTCTTCACCTATCAAAGTTGAATTGAGTTTCTAGCAGCTTTTCTAAAATCCTTAGTCATTAATGAAACTAAATACTAACAAAAAGGATATGAACTACAACAAGTTCCATTGATTGGCCAATGCTGACAATGTCTTAGCTTAGATCATGATAAAATGGGACATTTTGGACGTGCTGCCACATGGGAATGACTCTGATGCTCATATTGGTGGCCATATGCTTATACAGACTGTTGTAAGAGGGTAAAAACGTGTTACCCATGTCAGATATTTGATAAAACACATGTGGATAACCAGATTTACTCACCTATTACTACAGACGGTCTATTTGAAATGTGGAGAAAAGCTTTCGTTGGACCTATCTCACCAGTATCAAAGAGTGGAAATCAATATAATCTAGTGGCCTCACTATTTTTTTAAAATGGAAATAGCTATTATCACTGAAAAAGCGGACGCTTAAACTATTGCAGAAATTCTTTTCAACTACATCTACAGTATTTTCCCGCCTCAATGTATCCTTACAGATCGTGGGGCCTACTTTAATAGTAACATGGTCATAGAATTCTAAAAAACGTTGGAACATTGCATATCTTCACTACATTCTACAACCCACGCTGCAATGGCCAAACTGAACGCTTTAACAAAATGTTAATAATTTCATTATCCTGTTCTTACTATCTAACCCCACTGATTAAAACCACACAGTTCCTAGATATAATTTAGGCTTATCAGACCAAAAAACAATGTGTAACCAAACGTACCCCTTAAGAAATCTTGTTTGGTATTAAGTTAAACCCTTCAAACTGCAATTATGAGTGAACAAAAGGGAATAAAGAAGAATTTTTAGTAAAAAAACCATAATCAAGGGATTGAAGAAATAAATAGCCAGATGAAAGATATAATAGCACAGGCACAAAAAGCCAATGCAAAATCACCTCATTTTTAGTAGAGGATTAGTCCTCCTGCTTAGAAATGATGTACTCAAATACCAGACATGAAAATTTATGCCAAAATGGCAAAAACTGTTTAAGATCGCAAAATCAATGGCAAATGCCCATATACACTCACACACAAATGGAATAATTATTATGACAGTTGTACCAGGAAGCCGCTTCAAATTTTTCTACAAACTTGTTTAAAGAAGGGAGTGTAATGAAAACCATTAGGAACCTCACTTCTGCCTAAAAGACAAAAAGCTAATATCAAATCCCTTGGAAAAAAGCTGACCATTCCTGAATACACCTCAGAACCCAGCCCACTTTTTAAAGCAAGAATATCAACCCAATATTCAATTATATAGAGGGCAACCTAACCCAATCTAATATAACTCAATAAATTTAAAACCTAATTTCTTTAACTTCCTCTTTTCCTTTGAGCTCTAACAGCGGATTTAGTAAGATAACAAGATCTACTACGCCATCTACAATTTATATAAACAATACTATAAATAGTAATAATCAGTTAAATTAACCCCAAAACAATGCTGGTTTTAAATGGGCTATCAACATGATATAAAATCTAAATTCTTTAGTTTAAATCATTTGTTTATAGAATCTAGGCAGCGCTAGGTAACACAACCATTATTTGGTTGATTTAATAGTTTCAGTTGGATTTAACTATGACTGTGTGATTAGTAGCTTTAAATTTTTTTTGATAGAGAAAATGGTTTTGGCCGAGTGGTTGGTGAGTTTTGGGTAAATTAATAAGTTAATATATTTTGGCTAGTAGTTGATGGTTATCTAAAATCTAAAAGCTAAAATCTAAAAAATGTTCTAAATCATTTGCCAAACTATAAAGACCATAGCGAAGCATGGGTATAGAATGCTAGTTGAGTATAAAATTAGGTTCTGTTGATTAGTTAAGAGTTTAAAAAATTAAAAGGTAGTTTATAAATTATACTAAGACTTAAATATATTATAAGCATTTTGTCATGGATTTAGTTTATAAAATTTGGATTGGGCTCCCAGTCAGGGCGAGCAAGCACTCAGTGGAGAGCCCAGAATGCCATAGGCACAGCGGTCTGAGCGACTTTGTGGAGTGGAGTTTTATTGGGGATGTGAGGAAAGCAAAAGTTTATTAGCGTACCAAAGGCCCTCAAGGCAAACCAGATGGTTGCAATGGGGGCAGCTGCAAGTCTTATAGGGGCAACCCCCAAGGGCGGGAGAGGCAGGGAGGATGATGACTCCTCCAGGGTTTGTGGTTGCTGTCCATGGGTTAAAAAAGTAAGCATGCATGCCAAAGAGGGGCGGCACAGGGACGCCATGTGATCAGTGGTGAGAGTAGAGGGGGGATGGAAAGTGCGATGAGCGTTGTGGCTAAGCTCACCTGAAAAAGGTGTTCCAGACCCCACTGTCAGCCTGGACCATCAGCGGATGGACAGGTAGGGGTCCCACCTCCACAGGTGGTGGAGCAGAGGCGCCCTAGTGCTGCTTTAACAGGGGAGCGGTTCTAAGAAACCCAGCAGCAGAACAGATGGGAGGGTTCACATTGAATGGACATGCAATAGCAAATGAGACAGCAAGTTCATTGTTGGGGGTGATCTGGTTTATTGTCTTTAAAGCCTGCCACCACTTGGTTGGGTCAAGCAACTGAATAATCCAGTCAGCAAACATCAAAATATGGATTTGGATGGCAGCGTGCTTTGCAGATTGATTGTAGGTTTTTTTAAAAAAAGGTAAAGTGGATGGAGGCTGCGTCAAGCTAATGAAATATTTGTAGTTTATTCAGCACAAAGCACAAGAAGATAAAAGAATAAACTGAAAACCTCCCCTGAGAAGGGCAGCTGCCTTCAGTACTGGATGAATTGCATAGGGGAGGTATTATGGGATCAGTCATTTGGGGTTCACCTATGAGATTTGGTTGGCTGGTGGGGAGGGTGGTGGGAGGATGTTCAAAATATTGGCAAAAATTAAAAAAACCTTTGCAAATTTTTTCACATAAATATTACCAAACCAAGTTGATGGTGCTGATCTAGGCCCTAATCATCAGAGTTGGCCTGTTTGCAAGATTCAGATTTTCCAGATTCATCCTGGGAGGCTGGCGCCACAGGGCTGAGTTTTTTGAGACCTGGTCCAAACTCTCAATTGGGTTCTTACACAATCTGAACTTCCTGGATCCATCCCAGAGAGTTGGGGCAACTGGTCCAAGTCGTTTGGTGCCTGTTTAAGATCCAAATTGTGCCCTGACCTGACTTTAGGTGCCAGACAGTCTGGATCAGCTCCCTTAGATCAGAATTTGCAGACAAGGCTCTGATGTTGGTGAAGGCTATTTCCTCAAAGTTTGACATAGTTTGCTTGGGTAGTGGTGGGGTCACAGGAGCCTGCTCATGGCTCCTGGCGTACGCAATCTCCATGCAGACCCCCTCTATTAAACTTACCAGGGCTGAGGATGGGGAAGGGGTGGGAACAAGTTATCCTTGGGTTGAAGTGCGGTCAGCTAGCGCTCATCTATCATGTGTGCCAAGTCGCTCAACTGTGACAGGGGGTCCACTTGGGCCTTTGGCCCTCTTTTTGTCTGGAAGGAGTGTTGCTCCCTATCCAGTTGCAGAGGCTGGTCTCCAGGACTTGCACTACCCTTTCCTTTTTGACAGGGAGGATTTTGCCCCCGGGGGCATGGAACAAGGCATAAATTTTGTGCCTCTCTAGTAGATTTATTGCCAGGAAGGCCGCGATCTTCCAGGGGATGGGGGGCTGCCAGATAGGAAGTGTGGAAATTCCTCTATCAGGTCCTTGCAGTTCGCACAAGCACGTGCACTCACCCAGCTGTTCTCATATGAGGGGTAGCCTTTCCAGGCGACCAGGTATTGAATGTATTGGAGGGCCCTCCAGGAAGCCAGGATAGCCTCCGCCTCTACTTCCTGGGATTATTTAACAATAACTGTCTCCAGAGAGGTTGGCCTTTCCCCTTTAAAGGGGTTAGGAGGTAGGTATGGAAGACTTTATACTGCTTCCAATGCGTGGGCAGTTTCAAACGGTAGGCAGCATTGCCTAAATCCTTCTCAACCTCAAAGGGTCCTGAGTCTTTGGCTGCTAACTTTTGAGAGGGGCTTTCAATGGGAGGTTGCAGGTGTCCAACATGACGAGGGAACTGACTTTGATCTCATGTCTGGGGAGGCGCTTCTGATCAGCAAACTTCTTATAGTCCTCAAAAGACTTTGTCAAATGTTCATAGACCAGGTTGTGTGTCACACGGAGAGAGCGTATGTGGCCCTTAGCTGCGGGAACTGTTGATGAGAGTTGAGGGCCAATTTGAAAGGAGGGGTTGTACCCCAGAGTGGCCTCAAAGGGGGAGAGGTTGGTCGAGGAATGGAAAAATTATTGTATGCAAACTATGCTATGGGCAGATCCTTAACCCAGATGTCTTGTGAGTCTATTGCATAACAGCGCAGGTACTGCTCCAGTACCTGGTTCACCCTCTCAATCTGCCCATTGGAATGGGGGTGGTAGGCGGTGGATCTGCAGGTCTTGATGCTGAGGAGGGTTAAAAGCTCTTCCCAGAACTGACAGTGAACTGGGGCTCACTGCTACTCAATATCTTCTTGAAGAGACCAAACATTGCGAAACATGGTTGACAAACAAATTTGCAGTCTCCACTGCAGTGATAGAGGAGAGGTAGGGGATAAATAATGCAAACTTGGTAAAATTTCTCTACAAATACCATGAGATCTGAGCCTCAGGAATGTGGGTACTCCACGATAAAGTTCACTGAGACTGAGATCCATGGGCCCTCAGTTTGCTGCAGAGGGTGTAACAGCCCCTTCACCCCATAAAATCAGATTTGACCAGGCACAGGTGACATAATAGGAGATCCAGGTGGGAATGTACTTTGAGGACCTGGGCCAGTTTTAAATTCTTTTTATGATATCTTCACACTTCTTGATGACTGAGGTGCTTAACTGTGCAGGGACAAAATGCTCCTCAATAACATGGCTGCATAGGAAGGGGGGACCCAAACTCAATCACGGAACCAGATTGCTCCCTCAAGCAAAGTATATGGAGATCTCTTCTGACTCATAGACTCTAAGACAGCATAAAACTCTATTCCTTCAGGACAACAGGTTTAAGACGGGAGGACAAAGAGTAGGAGTGGGTAGTCTGGGGCCAGGTCTTCAAAAGCTACTTTAGGGGGGAAGAGAGGATTTGGGAGGGGGGGCACTATTGGAGTGATATATAGTGGGTCCTCCCCACCATTGGGTGACAGTGAGAGATTTTGACTGAGCATGTTTAACAAAACGTTTAGGGTGCCCTTTATGAATTCATACTTGAAGTGAAACCTACATAGATCCTGGTAGGTGTGAGTTTGCCGGTGCCCCAGATTCTAGGGTTTGCAGTAGTAGAGTGAGGCCTTATGATCCATCCAAACAGTGATTTCATGCTGGGCGCCCTTCAGGAGGTATCGCCAGTGGTTGAGTGACCACTCCACTGCCACTAGCTCATTATTTTATATTGGCTACGCTTGCTCTGTTGAGGTGAACATTCAGTAGTAGTAGGTTACTGGTGTTCAACTCCCTCACGTATTTTTAGCAGCATGGAGCCCACTGCCACTGATGAGGAATTGTAGGCTACTATAAAATGGCAGGATGTGTTGGCATGATGCATGACTGGGGCTGTGAGGAAAACCTCTATGATAAACTCGAAGGCCTGCTTACATTGGGGTCCACTTAGAAGGGACATTCTTTCCCTGTGAGGGGGTGGAGGGGTGCCGCCAGTTGGACGAGGGCTGGGGAGAAATTTTAAAAAGGTGACAGTACCAAGGAAGCTGCAAAGTTGTTTTTGCGTAGTTGAGGTAGGCCAAGACTGAATAGCCTCTAGCTTGCAGGGGGACAGCATAGCTGTCCTTCAAGGCAAGATTGCCTAAGAAGGTTACCACATCCCTGAAGAATTCACACCTGGAAGGTTTCACAAAGAGTCCTACCTTATGGAGAGCTGCCACCACTGCTTCTAGATCCTTGGCATGTTTTTCTGGGGCGGGGGAATGAATAAGGATATTGTCAATGCAGGCCACGGCGCATGAAAAGCACAAGTCCCCCAGCACTTCATCAATGAGGTGCTGGAAGGGTGGGAGCATTCTTTATATCGAAGGGCATCACCCTGAACTGGAAGAGGCCTCAGTTGGTGCGGATAGCTGTAAGCCACTCATGTCCCCTTAACACCCTCACCTTATTGAGAGCATTCACTAGGTCCAACTTTGAGAAGATGTGAGACTTAGTTATAGCCTGGGCGATGGTTTATTCCAAGGGCAGGGTGTATGTATCAGGGATGGTAATGTTGTTGAGGTGGCCATAGTCGACAAAAGCGTGCAGGTAGCCATCTGTTTTCCTAGAGAAAACTATGGGGAGGCGATGGGGGAAGATTTCTTAATGTGCTACCCCTTCTATAACATCACATTTAATCAAATCCATAAAGCCTTATCCTCTCCCTCAGTGTAGTGGTAGAGAGGGCAGTTGCTTTTGACTTTTCAACTGTCAGCTGGAATGATAGATTATATTCGGAGTGTAGGGGGAGCTTAGATGCCAGTGACATATTGAAGATAGATCTATAATGGGCTAGTAAGGAAGGGAGGTCTGAAGGGAGGTCCATTGGATTGGGGTCAGGAGGGGAGATGGAGCCACGAGATGTGGCTAGGGAATGGTTTCTAGAAGGGGAAACTCTATACTCGGCTTAAGGTTCATGAACAACAAGGAGTTATTCATAAGGTTAATACGGACCTGCTGGTGGCGCCACCATCCCACCCCCATAATTAAGTGTTAGAGAAAATCCTGTACAGCCAAGAAGTGGTCACAAAACTAAAATTCGTGAGTGAAGAAGTGTAAGGGGCGTCAGATGCTATAGTACTTCATGGGCTCTGATGAGGCGCCCAGGATAGATAAAGCTTACTCCATCGCCAGGTCCAGTAAGCGTGCCACACTGAGATTGATTAAGTTGCTCGCCGCTACCATATTGAGGAGGGCTTGTACTTTAATCTCACTCATCTCTGAGGGAAAGGAAACAGGGAACAGGAAGTAGGCTTGATCCTCTTTATTGGGTAGATCAAGAGAGAGGGCAGCAGAGGAGGGGGCATGTCCCATCATCAAAAGTGATTACTCAGGAGGCGCTGGGCTGGTTCGTAACTGAGAAAGGATTTTTACTTCCACCTTTTTATAAATGAAGAGGTGGGGGTTGATGCGTACACCCACTCCACTCTCTTCAGGGGGAGTTGGGTCAACCAGGGGGACAATGGTGCCAAGCAGAGCAGACTCTGAGCTCTAGGAGCCCAACAGGCCACCCTCCTGATCAGGGGTGGGACATGGGATGCTACAGGCATGGGTTCCCCAAGAGGGGAGATACCTGAGGTGGACACAGAGGGGGGCAAATGACAGCAAGCCCGAGGGGATTCTTCCCTTAACTGTGACTGCTGGCAGGGGAAAGTGTTTTATATGTTGTACCTTGAGAGCTGCAACAGCACATGTGGGGATATGGAAGGGCCTGGCTCCAATCGCATGGCCACAGAGAATGCAATTTCTAAAAACCCTGAGATGGTCCAAGTATGCATGAGCAACTGAAGTGGAGTCCAAGGCATTTTGGAAGGCTGAAATGTTGATTTTGAAGGGATTGGCACAGTGGGAGCCAGAACCACAAATGCTTTAATCAGGGAGGTTAGGTCCATAGCTGACTGTCCCAATTTAAAGAGATGAAGAAGGCGCACCAGTCTTTACTCAGGGGCCTGGACCAATGAAGTGACCAGCGCAAGAAAAGTGGTAGGGTTGCCAGACATAGCAGCAGAGTAGAGGACTCCCCTGACCAAACAACGGGCGTCCCCATCCATGGCGTCAAGGAGAGCCACACTCTTCTGGGCATCAGAGAGAAGCGGGGATTTCCCACCATCAGCAGTAAAGTGCACCTGGAGCTCCAACAGGACATCCAGGATTTGGTTGGCCACCTCATCAGAAGGGACAGGGGTGACCACCATTTCTATCATGTTAACTGATGGGGTAACACTCATTACCTGGGATTGGTGGGGTGGGGACCAGTTTAGCAAAGCCTGTCAGCAAGCTCAGATGAATGAGGCTGTCAACCAGCAGAAGAAGAACAGGTTGCATAGTGAGATTACATTTAGAGTTAGTGTGTAAAGCAATGCTTTGTCAGTGCCAGTGAGGAGGGCGGAGAAGGCTGTGATTACAGGTTGGTTCATCATGTCATGGATTCAGCTGATAATAATTAGGCTGGGCTCCTAATAAGGGTGCGCGAACACCCAGTGGAGAGCACAAAAAGCCATTGGAACCGAGTTCTGAGTGACTTGTAGGAGTAGATTTCTATTGGGGATGTGAGGAAAGCAAAATTTCATTGACGTACCAAAGGCCTCAAGGCATCCATATGGTTGCAATTGGGGCTACTGAAAGTCTTGTGGGGGAAACCCCCAAGGGTGGGAGAGACAGGGAGGATGATGACTCCTCCAGGGCTTGCAGTTGCTGGCCTTCAGGTCTAAACAAGTAATCTTGCGCACCAACAAGGGGTGGTGCAAGGGCCACCACATGATCAGTGGTGAGATTAGAGGGGGGATGGAAAGCGCGAGGAGCATTGGGGACGAGCTCCCCCTGAACAGAGGGCTCCAGGCCCCACGATCAGCCTAGAAAATAGTGGATGGACCAGGTAGGGGACTCACCTCCACAGGTGGTGGAGCAGAAGCACACTGGTGCTGCTCCAACAGGGGAGCGGTTATAGAAAGCCCACCATTAGAACGAATGGGAGGTTTCACATTAAATGGACGAACAATAACAAGCAAGACTAAGTGTTTGTTGTTAGAGGTAAGCTGGTTTATTATCTTTATGATCCACCACCATGTGGTGGGGTCGAGCAACTGGATAATCCAATTGGTGAACATCAAGATAAGTATTTGGGTAGCAGTTTGCTTTGCAAAATGATCATTGAAACTTTTAATAAAAAGGTAAAGTGGATGGAAGCTGCGTCAAGCTGAATGAAGTGTTTGTAGTTCATTTAGCATAAAGCGCAAGAAGATAAAAGAATTAACTGACAACTGCCCCTGAGCAGGGCAGCTGCCTTAAGTACTTGGTGAATTGCATAGGGGAGGTATTATGGGATTAGTCATTTGGAGTTCACCGATGAGATTTGGTTGGCTGTCAGGGAGGGTGTGGGGGATGTTCAAAAAATTGGCAAAAATAAAAGACGTTTGAAATTTTTTCACGTTTTTGGGACCATAACAAGCCAATGATGCTGATCTAGGCCTTAATCATCCAAATAATCCTGTTTGCATGATTCAGATTTTCCAGATTCATCCTGGGAGGCTGAGGCCGCTGGGCTAACTTGTTTGAGACCTGATTAAACTCTCAATTGGGCTTTTTTCATGAGGTGAACTTCACAAATCCATCAAAGAGAGTTGGGGTAACTGGTACAAGTTGTTTGGTGCCTGTTTAAGATCCAAATTTTGCCCAACCTGATTTCTGGTGCCAGCCAGTCCAGACTGGCTCCACCAGACTGGTATTTGCAGACTAAGCTCCTATGTTGGTGAAGGCTATTTTCTCAAAATTTTGACATAGTTTGCTTGGGATGGGGGTCCCAGGGGCTTGCCCATAGCTCCTGGCACGCACAATCTCTCTGCAGACCCCCTCTATTAAACTTACCAGGGTTGAGGAGGGGGAAGGGGTGGGAACAAGTTATCCTTGAGTTGAAGTGCGGTCAGCCAGCGCTCATCTATCATGTGTGCCAAGTCGCTCAACTGCGACTGGGGGTCCACTTGGGCCTCTGGCCTTCTTTTTGTCCAGAAGGGATGTTGCTCCCTATCCAGTTTCAGGGGCTGGCCTTGGACTTATACAAATTTAGATAAAATGCTTGTCCGTTTGTATTCTACTTTCATAAGTGTTTATTTCTATAAATGTTTATTATTAATTTGTTAGATTAGAATAACTTACAAATTAACTTAATTCAATTAGTATAAATATCAAACTAGATATGAATAATTATAGCTATCCTATATACATGATAAAACCAAGAAATACTTATAATAATTATGACTTAGCTATCACAATTTGGGTTACCCATAATCCCATTTTCTTTCAGATTTAAAAGCATCAAGAGAAAAGGTTTTTGGTTCTAATTGGGAAAATAGTATGTTTTGAGCTGAGACGATAACCCATGCAGTAAGGTAATAAGGTATGTCCCAATGTGTTATGGTGCAGAGTGTATCAATATAGTTTAATAAAAAATATTTCCTCATTATCAAAGAAGATGAAGCTATCATAATAAAAGTATTTCCCTATTGCAAGTTATATATTTTACTTCTGATTGATTATGGTTTTTTTTGTTTGCAAATAATTAGTGTAATTTTTATCTATTAAATATATACTTGTCTCAACTTTATCCATATTAAAGTGAGCTTATAAAATTTTTTTGAACTTTATATTTATAGATTGTGTACTTTGATTTATGTTAAAGTCACGCTCCCTGCACTTCACTCTGATAATTCATTTTATACTTTATTAATACAATGAGCTTTGACAAGACCTTGTATATATCCTGCAGCCCAATCAATTAAGTTATTGTTTTTATAATTTTAGTGAGATAAAGTAACATTGCTGAGGTCACCAGCATTTTAATTCATTTTGGGTAAATCATCTTGGGTTAAAGGATATGTTAATAAAATGAAATATACAACATTGAGTCCTGCAGGCAACAAAGGATGGACTGGTTGTTTTACTCCTCAGCACTCTAACCTGCTAGGATTAAAACTTTCCCACTAACATATATAAGTATAATTAGGCTTAAACTTACCATAGTGTTAATAAGACATATACTCATTACATTTGGAATGAGTTTGATTTCTACTTCTGTAAGGGCACTTAACTAATCAGCTATGATTTAATGGGGGTAGCAAAATTAGGTAAAGGCGCTTATAACTTAAATACTTATAGATGAACATGTCATCAAGAGGCAACCACCTTAATAAATATTATGTGAACCAAATATAATATTAGGAGATGATAGTACCCGCAAAAGGTTTTTTAATTTGAAATCAAATTCATCAAATATGAGCTTCTATATATACTATATAGTTTAAGCCAATAACATTAAAGGACATACATCAAAAATATCAGTGCAAAATTATATAATTATACTTTACAAATATATCAAAAGGCACATATTTAGTATATTTTATTTTAGAAAACTTAAGCTCAATTGGCAGAGGAGCAAGTAAGAAAATATAATGAGGTAATCTAGTAAGAAAAAAGTATGATCATTATATAATCCTATTATATACTAAAAAGATTTACTAAATCCTCTAAGTGTAAAATTTGTAATGAAGTACTTTATGTTTCTGGAAATAATCTCCAATTATTGAAGAATTCAAATTAAACTATATAGTTACCTAGCTATATTAACTGAGATCACAACTGCCATATTTAATAATTGATCTTAATAGATGAAGCTTAATTTTTCTTTGTTGTTCTTTGTATTGGTTAGCTAAACGTTGGTCTGTGCCTCAGTATGCTATTCTTCATCTCATATAAGATAAACATTATCGTTAAATGTCTCCCCAAAATAACTTAAATATTTATTTATTTAACTGAGGAAAGCTTTCAAGGGGACGGACAATACCATTATATGTAATGGTTTAGGGGGAGGTGAAGTTTAGTGAGATCTAAGCAACCCAGAGTAGACGAGCTAAACCTGCTGCCAGCTGGTACCGCCAGGTTTAGGGGGGTTGGGTGCCCTACTCAAGGGGGGTTTCCCCTATTACGGAGCAGGTGTGAAGGAAGGGGGTCTATATGCAGAAACCAGACTGGGAACCATGATTCAACTAGTTGTTGCTTTGACCTCATGTATCCATATAGCCAGGCTTGAAAGTGTTCCAGAAAAGTGTAGGTGAAATCTGCTGATTGTCCCATAGATGTTTGGTATGGTTTCATTGAAGGAATCTAGTGCTACGGTGTGGATTGTCCATAGTGCAATGACAACTATTAGGGAGCTGAGCAAGGTGTTCTTAGCAATTCAAGTTGGAGTGAAAGGAGGATTCTGGAGATTGACAGCTCCTGGTCATTGTGGGTTCTTAGCAGACGCGCAACTTTCTACCATATGGTCTAGATGAGGGGCATGCTTTGAGGCGGTTTTTCAGGGTGCCATCCCCTTTACAAAATGCGCATGTTCATGAGAGTTGAAGCGGTTTGCTCTCCTGTAGGTTCTTATGAGGCAGCGCCAGGTGTTAGCTCTTACCCTTGGCTGGAGGAGCGGATAATGTGTTAACCTCCATATTGCCTTATGTGTTGTGAGGTTTTAGGGGATGTCTAATGCATCCAGCTAGTTTTCTTGAAATGAATGGGGCCACGTCATGTGTGTCCCTCTGGGGGTGGGCGTCTGGTTTCCTTAGCATGTAGTGATCTATAGGACTTACCCTTCCCTGACTAGTGCCTGTGAGAGTGACGGTCCACTCAATGTGCCAAATGGTGCGGAGGAGGCGTTTGAAGTAAGGGGGTGTCCATTTGGGCTCACTGCGTTGGGGCGGTTTGCAAGGTATGTGAGCAGGCTGGTGGGTTGTGTGAGTTGGATAATTTGAGCGCCTGCGCAAAATTTTCCTTCGCCGTTCTAGACCAGTGCTGTTTTGGGAGATCTGGGGCTAGGTCTTTCTCTATCCAGGTGCCCAATATCCGGTTGGCGTGATCCTCAAAGTCTATCAGGCTATGCCTCTGATGGAGCATGGGCTGAAGAGTCTTTCACCAGTACAGGAGGCTGTACACAGGCCATAGCTATCCCTGGATAAGTGCGCGGACTGAGGATATAAATTTATGTGTTAACTATATTGCGTGGGCGGGGAACCACAGCATCAAGTTGAAGTGTAAGTTGGAAACTGTTACTCACCCTGTTAGTCCTAAGATCTTCCCTTAAGGAAGGCGATGCAGTTGGACATCCGTTGTAGTAGGTTGTTCTCAATTGTCTCATTGGCATACCCCCCTGTTTCCAGTCATATTCCAAGGTGGCGTACATAATTGGTTGAAGGAGGTTTAAAAGGGTAGGATGAGTGGGTTGTTCCTTTGTGGGGGCTGTGGGTTTGGGTGTTGTGGCCCAGTTTTTAGTGTACTTTCCTAGAAGGAATATTTCCATTCTTTGAGCTACGCGTAACTCACAATGTAATATGGCTCCAGGGTGCGTTCCAGTTGGTGGGCATCATTGTTGTTAGCTATACCTGTTACGCAGTCATCTGAAAAGGCTAGTATCTTGACTGAAGACTGGCCTTGTGCAGTTATGCCCAATAGAAGAGAGTCAGCAACGTGAAGGAGTGGATCAAAGCTGAAGTTGTACAGCAGCGGGCTGAGGAAGTCCCCTTGTTTGAGCCTTCTGTGTGGTGTGATATTGTTGGTCAGAAAGCTAGGGCCACATTCAGCCATGGATGTGGAAACTGTAAGGAGCATTGCCCAGTTTATGAATCAGGGTGGGAGTTTGAAGGCGCATAGGCATTCCTTCAGGTACGACTAACTAACATGATAATATGCCTTCTTCTAGTCAAGGAATACCAAAGCTCCAGTTGCTTTGGACTGTCATTTGTTGCTGACTGAGTGTATATTGGTCCATATTGAATGCCGTGTATGAACCCAAATTGATTGGGCGACAGGAAATTGGAGGCTATTGTGCCTAGTCTGATAGGTAAAACTTTTCAATAGTTTTATATCATTATTAGAACGTGCAATTGGGTGCCGTTGGCCAGGTCCAGTTTATTGCCCATTTTAAACAGGGTTATGAAATAGGAGTCCTGTACATCAGGTAGGAGACGTGTCTCCAGCAGGCAATGGTTCATTGATGCCAAGAGGATGGGGGCGATTTGTTTGAAGTATTATTTGTAAAATTCATAGGGTATCCCATCAGTCCCTGAGAATTTCCTATGTGGTGCACTGCAGACTGTGCCTAGAGCTCCTCCTATGTAATTAGGTTTAGGAGGTTATAGTCTGGCGGTGTGGTATGTATTCCAGTGGTGTTTATGATCTTTTTATTTTTTGGGGGACAGTTGGGGTTGTTGGATTTTAGGATATACTAGAGCTCGGTGGTGCTTGTTTATGCCTAAACTCCAACAATTAAGGGATGAACATGACAAATGCTAGTATAATCAAATACTAATAACAAAAAAACTAGTTTTTAAGTAATTTTATTAGTAATAATATTGGAAAAGAAAACCAACCTTCTTAATATCAGACCCTTTAGTATTTAAACTGTATTGATGGCCGAGGGAAATTCAATGAAACATTTAGAATAGCTAAGACTAATCCAAACTAGAAAAATATGGGATTTTAACCTATCAAAGCTCAGAAAACTCACTCCTCTTAGGCTGAACAATGGAAGGAAAATTTAGTTTTGGCTAAGATGTACTCATGAGGTAACGATTTAGTAAATTTTAGCCAATCCCCATTTGATAAAATTATTTCATCTTGGGGGACCCCTGCCAAGCTCAAAAAAATGGGTGGTCCCCACATAGGTGCCTAAATGGACCTGGTCATCATGGCTGGGGGCGATCCATCCAATGGATTCCCCAGGGTCCGCCGCTTGGTCAGAGTAATTTGACTATTTGATCTTGTGTTTATTGCCCGTGAAGTATTCAAAATCGCGTTACCTTGATTTGCAGGGTTCCATTGAGAATTAGCCAGAGTTTTTGGCTGGTAAGTTCGATACTATCATTTAGATCAATATCCTCATTATTGCAGACTTGTAAATGTTTGACATTTTTTCTTTTTGGCCAATTTTTACCCACAACAATCTTATTATGAAGCCTGGGAGGCAAATTTCAGACATTACCTCCCTCAAAAATGTTGGTGGAAGAATAGGGCCAAAGGAAGCAGCCATGAACATGGTTGATGGTAAGTCCAGAAGCGATGAATTTGATAGAATACTCATCCCCTTGCTTGTATGTGACTGAAAATGGCCTTTTAGATAGAGCTGATCTTTTCAATTTATGGAGTGATGCAGTTGTGGTAATATAGTACCAAATTAGATACTTGGAATGAAAGAAAAGGGCCCTGAGCTAATTCGTGGCATGCCTTCTTTGGCAACAGTCCTTGCTAAATTAGTCATGGCCTCTAATTGTAATTTGATGATGTTTTGGGACAAATGTTTATGGCTTTCATATGATCAGTCCAGTCAGAGAAAATATCCTTTGCTAACAATGCTGGAACCCCAGGTTCTCGCCAATATAACACATGAAAATGGGACATCTTGAGGGTGTGATGGTAGCTGATACAGTAGGCCATGAGGGCACTGGGCAAGTAAAGATCCCAGTCAAGAGGGTCTGAAGTGGCCATTTTACATAAAATTGAGACCAGGGTTCTGTTAACTCTTTCTACCGCACCATTTGTGGATGAGTTATAGGGGGCTGAGAAGAGTAGTTGAGCTCCCTAAAAGTGACAAGGAGCTTTACCACTCATGAAGTAAATTTTTCCCATTGTCACATAGGAGGACCTAGGGCACCCATGCCAGGTGAAGGTGTATTGGTGTAAGCATGTGGCCGTGGCTTTAGCAGTCTGAACGGGAAAAGCAATAGCTATAAACCACTTATTGAAATGATCAATACTGACCAAAATATAGCGAATATTACCTGTAGTTTGAGGGAGAGGACCTACCACCTCCAAAATTATGGTATGGAAGGGTTGGTGGGGCGTCGTAGGTTGATACAGATATTGGGTCTTAAAGCTGGATTGATTTTTACAGGTCAGGCATGCATTTAAGACTTCAGTTATGGTTTCCAGGATGCACTCCCAGTAGTACCGCTCTTTCCTACTCATAGGTTTTGCATACTTCGCCATGCCCAGTGATAGTGTGAGACTCTAAGAAGACAGGTACTCGCTCAGATGGCCGGAGATAGGGTAAGCAATTTACTCCTACGTTCTTATATAATTTCCAGTTCTCTACCTTCGTGTTGAGGGGGTGCTGAGAGAGCATCTTCTGTACTGGTTCATCTTCATCAGCCCATGTGTCAGGAGTCATTAGGAGGTTATGCAACTTCTCAGCTTCGCTATTGTCAAGGTGAAGTACAGGCAGCTGCTTCAGCCCATCAACGTTCATATGACGTGTCCCAGATTGGGGCTCAATGGTCATATTGTAATGCTGGAGCTTAAGAGCCCAGAGAGCCAACCGCCAAGTAGGATCTTTCATATTATGCAATCACTTCAATGAGGCATGGTCAGTAATTACTTTAAATGATGTCACATAAAAAAAGGGTGAGAGTATTTGACTGCAAGTAAAACAGCAAGGCACTCCTTTTCCATTGACGCTGTAGTTACTCTCAGCTTTTGAGAGCATCTTGCTGAAGTAAGATATGGGATTATCGACACTATTTTCATACAACTGAGCCAAGATAGATCCAAAAACGTAGTCAGAGGAATCCATGAACAACATAGAAGGCTTGTCATAGTCAGGGTGGCGTAGTATTGGCCTTTTTTGCAATAGGGTCTTCAGGGTCTCAAACGCGGCCTTTTTTCAGCACCCCAATAGAAGGGGGTGTTTTTAGCCAAGAGACGTACAAGGGGATCACTAAGCTAGGCGAACTTGGGGATAAACTGATGGTAATATCCCATCATGCCCAAAAATACCAGGATGTCACAATGGTTTTGGGTACGGGCATCTTAGATATTGCTATGACTTTATCTTGAAGAGGTTGTATCCCATCTTGAGAGATGGCGTGCCTGAGGAAATCCAACTTCTTTGGGAAAAAAAGTACATTCAGAGGGCTTCAGCTTTATGTTGAATGTCCACAAGCGTTGAAACACTTCCTTTAGGTGCGTGAGATGCTCGTTAAATACCTTGAGAAGGCTGTAATGTCATTAATGTAGACAATAACACAGCTCAGCTTAAGGTCCTGGAGAATGTTATCCATCGCCCGCTGAAAAATAGCAGGCGCATTGCACAACCACTGAGGTACCCAAGTGGGTTGGAACAAACCCTTGATGCAGATAAGAGCGCATTTCTGATCCTGTGGAGAAAGGTCCATATACCAATACCCGCAGACAAATCCATGGCTGAGAATTATTTAGACCCAGAGAGCTGGGCCAGAGCGTCATCAATTCGGGGGATAGGGTAGCTGTTCTTCTTTGTGAGGTTATTCAGCTTACAGCAGTTCATCACTACTCATTGACCTTCATTTTCCTTTTTTATCAATAGTAGCGGGGATGACCAAGGGCTTTGGGAAGGCACCAAAAAACCAGCGTCCAGCAGCTGTTTGAGCTTTGTCCACATCTGTAGCTCCTCAACTTTGGATTTGCAATAGGGTTTGGAGAGGATAGGGTGAGCACCCCCAACGTCAATGGTATGAGTTCAACATTTCATGCGCCCATATCAATGTCAGGTAGAGAAAATTTGGCTATAGGATTCCAGTAAGGTGTGGACCTTGTCAAGCTCAGTGAGGGATAGAACATCGGAAATATGAACAGTAGGAAGAGTGCATAGTGATTGGTCTGAGGGTAAGCCCATATCAGCCATAACCCTAATATAGTGAACTTGTTTAATTTATTCAAGGGGAATCAGAATATCCCTAACAATCTTTTAATGCTTTTTTACTACCATACCCTCTTGGTGAGATTTCCTTGCAGAAGGTTGAAAGGTCGTTGATAGGCAGGGTCTAGCACGCTTAGCAAAACTCTGAGCTCTAAAGGACTAACTCCATCAATGCTGGTTAGGTGCAATAAGAAGTTGTGGGGGATTTATAGGGTAATCTTAGTATTAACTACCCGTTATTCACCCACTTTAATTACTACCTCTTTGGAGGTATAGAAAGGGATACCCTCTAGAGCGTCCACTGATGAAGGCAACATTTTTATGCCGTATGCTGTGGTGTATTGTATTATATAGAGAAAAAGAATACTCAACTGTGCAGACATTATCCTTTATATTCAGCTCTTCATTTGTCAAAATCAGAGGAACCACGTAGTTGAGCAAGGTGAGATAACCCTGCTTTAAGCTAATAACCCCTTCATATTTGAGCATGAACTGGGTACCAATGAGTAGATCATAGGTATTGTTGATCAAGGCCACCGCGGGGACTGAGAGGAGAAGTTCCCATATTAGATGGGTAAAGATGATAGGCCAATGGCCTGAGTGTTGTTTGGCCAACCAGTTCCAAATTCTTATGTGTAGTTGAGGTTAAGGGCCAGCTTGATTTTTTCATAAGTTTGGATGACACAACATTCACAGGGGACCCAGTGTCAAGAATAGCATTAACCTGAACTCCATTGACAACGATCTCCACTTTAATTAAAGTTCCACCCAAGCTTAGGAGAAGAGCAAGGACCTCATTTATCTGGAGAGTAGAATAAAGGCGTTTGGAAGTTTCAGGGAATTATTCCCAGATAGACTGCAGTGTATACACAAATTTAGTGGGCCAGATCATTGTGGCAATAAGCTGATTAGCATCACTGGTGGTATCAAGAACCTCCAGGCCTCTCAACACCTGATAAAGATATGTTCAGCGGATATCCTACCCAATCCAAACTCTGTGGGTTTGATTAGTAGGGTACCTCCAGTTTACTTGGGGCTCCTAGAACATAATGACCCACATCATCACCACCCCCTTGAGATTCTTCATCAGAAGAGTTATTGATGCAAGTTAGGTAGCCCATAGGAGTGAAGTAGGTTCAGGGCTTTCCTTATGGCAGGTTAGGTTCTGGAGTTGTTCCTCCACCTTACTAACACTTTGGGGGAGGCGTTGAAATTATGACAGCTCGATTTTCGACCTTCAAGGTAAATGGCCTATGCTGCCTCATGAAAATATGTTTCAGACTAGAGTTAGCTTAATAAGAGGTCGAGTGAGGTAGCGTATGGAGGTGGATGCTTTAACTTCAAAAAGCTTTGGGTCGTGCAGTGGCTGTGTGCTTTGGTGAAACAGGTAGTTTAGCTTTTGTGTCCAGGTCATTTAAATCATTAGTAGCAAGGGCGATTGGTACCCAAGACAGGGGTTTAGGCAGAAGAGCAGACTTTGAAACCACTTGGGAAGGCCGCGCTGAAGAAAACAATGGACAAGGAAAAGGGACAATTGCTTTTACCAGTCGAGCTTTTTGAGCTGAAGATGAAGAGGAGCATTGCCCTGTCACAGCCATTACCATCTGCTTATCGTCATGGGAAGAAGAAGCAGTTTGTACTGGCAACTCCGCAGGAGCAGGTTTCCATAGGGAAACAAAATAGTAGACGCTAAGTAGGCGACGTTGATGCTTGGCACAGAGACCCTTACGCAGGGTCAAGTTCATAGATATCAGCCACTTCTAAAAAGGCTTCCTTGATATCTTGTACGCTTTTAAATGAGCGCTTTACGGAAGAGAGAGATATTGCTAGGAAGGATGAGACGCCAAGCCAGCCAAGAAAGCCGCAATAGCATCATCTAGGGGTAGCATTTTAACAAACAATAAAGATTGAGCTTTATTTTAAGAGCGTTCATCTATAGAAGTGATGGTTTCGCCCTGTTGTATGCTAAGCCATAAAAAAGCCTGTTTTTGCCTGGGTAAACTTTTTAGGGAGCTGAATTCAATATTGAGTGCTTGCTTCACCTCCGCCCAGGTGCTGAGGGTGGCCATGTGTGGAATCAATATCTCTTAAGTGCCACGTCTCAAGCATGGAAGGAGGTACTTGATTTTAAGATGGTCCGTTGCTCCTTTCATACCAACTTCATACATAAAGAGGAAAGAGGCAAGACTTTCCTCACCTGGGGTAAATTTTTCCCCAAAAGGAGGTTTATGGATACCAGGAGAGGCCCATAAGATCATTGCAATGAGCGCTTCTCAAGCCTTTTAAGGTGAGACAAAGCACTAGCTAGCTGAAGTTCAATAGAGGCTAGCTGAGAGTTTATTTCCATTGTGTTTGTTGGATTTTTGTGGTGTGCAGGGTCCCCTGTAGTGAGCACCACTTGTTGGATTTTAGGATTTTCTAGATCTCGCTGGTATTTGATTATGCCTAAATTTCAACAATTAAGGGATGAACACCGCTTATGTTAAATATATTCAAATACTAATAATATAAAAACTGGGTTTTAAAGTAATTTTATTAGTAACAATAAGGGAATAGAAAACAAACCCTCTTGGTATTAAACCCTTCATTATTTAAACTGTATTGAGGGCCAAGGGAAATTCAATGAGGCATTCAGATTAGCTTAGACTAGTCCAAATTAGGAAATATGGGACTTAGATTATCAAAGCTTGGAAAGCTTGCTTCGCTTTGGCTGAATGATGGAGAGGTAATTATTTTTGGCTAAGATGTACCCATGAGGTAACAATTTTGATAAATTTCAGCTAATCCCTATTTTATAAAATTATTTCATCTTGGAGGACCCCTTCCAAGCCTATAAAAATGGGTGGTCCCCACATAAGTGCCTGAATGGACCTGGTCATGGCTGGGGGAGAACCATATGATGGATGCCCCAGGGTCCGCTGCCTGGTCAGAGTAGTCCAACTACTTGATTTTGTGTTTATTGCCCCTGAAGTATTCAAAATCGTGTTACCCTGATTTGTGGAATTCCACTGAGAATTGGCCAGGGTCGTTTGGTTGATAGAATTTTTACTATCATTTAAATTAATATCCTCATTATTGCAGACTTGTAGATATCTGGCATTTCCTCCATTTGACTTTTACCCACAACTTTCTTATTCAGAACCTTAGGAGGGAAAATGTCCAACAAAGGTGTCAAAGTATAGTTCAGTATAGTAGTGGCATACTTCCCGTCTTTACCTCTTCTGGGTCAGTTGCCACAGTGCTATCGCCTTTTCAGATCTGTGTGCATGCAGCTGGTTGCCGCAGGAGTGAAATTGGTGTAAGAAGTATATCAAGCAGGTTTCACCTTCTTTTATGAACTTACCTTTTCTCAAAACTTTGATTCTGTGCTAGTGTTGAAGTTGAGGGCGTTTAGGGTACAGAAAGTTTCCGCACATTAATGCCCCCAGTTGGGACTGTAGCCAGACTTTGGGGTGTTGAGGTTGAGGTGGTCCAATCCCACCAAGGTGCACCTGATTGTGGCTGTGTCGGCGGTGTACTTATGCAGGGTGATATTGCAAGTTTTATTTTTAGTTATATTTTGAAATTTGTCCAGATTTCAATGGGGTCCAACACAAATGGAGTTATAAATTTTAGATTATTAACCTAATATTTGACCCAGTTAGATATTTTAGGCAAGTTATATTTATTGAGTGCAACTTCCTCCAGGTTTACGCTTGTGAAGGTGTTTATGATGGCAAAAGCTAAACCAAAATGAGTTGATGGTCTAAGAAAAAGATCTTTTTCATCAAAAAGTTTGAGATTTTTGAGCAGTGGGTTTTTGGGGCGAGGATGAAGTTGATGCGGCTCATTGAGATGAGCGTTCCCTTTCATATGTTGGGGCGGGTCAGTTTGGGGAGGAGTGGTGACCTGGTGGGATGGTATTGAGTAGGAAAAGCTATGCCTTCATTGCATGGAATTCAAATTGCCTCATGGGATATCCCCTGGGGGTAGGCCATTGGTCCATGTTGGGTTAGCCCAGCAGTTGAAGTCACCCAACAGTATGGTATCTGGTGGGAGGGTGAGTGTTGAAATGATTTTAAGGAACTATTTCCTCTCAGCTGCAGTGCACGGTGCATAGATGAATGCTATTGAAATTGTGTCCTCTTGGCATGCAATTGTTACTACCAGGACATGGCTGTGCAGATATGAAAGAAGTTTTTGATTTAAAGTTTTTTGTTATTGCGGATGACCACCCCACAGTGGGACGTCCATACCAATTGGGATGGTGAGACCCTGGCTGACCTGGATCCCTCTTCCCCCTGTAGACAGTGTGTATCTTAGATGTCCAAGATATCTACAGGGGGCTTTCGCAGGAAGCCCAATTTTTGGCTTGGGACTATTGAGCCCTGGCTCCCACAATGTTTAACGTCCCTATTGACACTGAGGTGCCCGCGGCGCCTCAGGAGCGGTTGGGAGGGCCTCTGGCCCTAATTCAGCGCACCATTTCTGATACATGCTCCATGTCATTGGGCCTGTCCCATCTGTGCAGCTGTCTGATCCCTTACCCTTTGCCAATTTCGCTTGGGTCCAAATGTTGATAAGGTTTGAGCCAGTCTCTCCCGCTCATGACTCATGGTGGTTCAGAGCATTGTGCTGATTGCTTTCTGTGGTTGCAGGGCTTTTATTTGTAGATGTGGGCCTGCATTTTCGCCAATAGTGAAGCTGAATTGTCAAGCTAAATTTTCTTGATTGATACCACGTGGTGACTCAGTCAAATTGTTGAGAAAATCTTCAACTTGGGCATTCTTCTCTGATTAGTTGGCAGTTTATTTTCCTCTAAGTCCTCCTGAATTTGACCAGGGGTGATGGAGGAGGCTGTGAGTGATGAAGCCCTGGCTGCTGCCCGTTTTTGGGCCTTCTGTGCCGTTTTGCGCACTTTGTTTGATACTGGGTCTATGAGTAAGTATTTCTCATCCTCTCCCCAGAGGAAGGCTTGGTTGGTGCCAAATATTTTGGCGAAGTATTTGCTATCCTCGTCCATAGTGTTGTCACAAAAGTCTGGGGCAATCATGCCCTCCTTCATGGTGCATGCGTGCACCTTGGCCTCAATGCGCTGCAGTGGTTGCAGATAGGCGGTGCGCTTTCTGTGTGATGCGGAACACCTTTGATATGCCCCTGTCTTGGAGGTGAAACACTGCTGTGCATGGGATTTTTGTGAGGTCCTCAGCCACCTCAGAAGTGGGTTGATCATGGTTATTGCCTTACCTGTGCACAGGTTAGGCATCAGGCGAACCCGCTGTAGTTCAAATAGTTGGATTGCTACGTAGTTGGCATGTCCAGCTTGAAGGTCTTCTTAATTACATTTCAGGGTAAGGTTGGTAGGGAGCGAGTCAAAGGATATGAACAAATTGTTTGCTTTGTTCCATATGGTGCACACGGTGCAAATAATAACATTTGCCCTTGGGGAGGGAAATTTAAATGCAGACTTTTGCGTCAGCATCTGCATCTTCTTTGGTTTCAAACCCCATATCAATCCAGCTGTGGTGGATGGTATGGGTGGTGACATACACCGCGTGGGGGTAAAGGGAGACCTGTGCCTCGCCCACTTTCTCCCACAGAGTTGAAGAATCAACCCTTAGAAGAGTTGGAGCCCATGCTCTACCTGTGATAGGATGTGGGAATATTGAATTTTTAAGTATAAGTTTTGTTTAGTGGTGAACTCCAAAAATCTGGAAGGTGTCTGAGTTTGTGGTTTCTTGGCAGCATTGGTTCCCAGTCACCCCAGGGCGTTTCTTGACCTTCAGCGTACCATTTTGCACTGGCTGGTATGACTTTCACCCAATTTCTCTTCGATTTGATGATATTGCCTCTCTCTCATGTGTGATTATCAAATTTTGCTGTCTCAATTGAATTGTAGTAACTAATGTTATTGTTATGTGAAAGAAAAGCTGATTTCAAAAACAACTTAAATAATTACTCCTGAACCATTTTAAACTGCATATAATCTTACTTCTTCCATTTTGGTTGCCTTTTTTAGAGAGTTTTATTTATTATTTCAAAAACATCTTTTAATTAAAAGCTTTCAATATTATTTGTTTTTGTTTTTAGTTTATGATCTCCATGATATTAAAGTTAAGTTAAGCAGTGTTAGAATTTAACACTAACTCAAATGTCTATCATGCTTATGGCCTTTCATTGATTAATGTTATCATGGATATAGCATTTATAGAACAACTGGTGGTTTCACAACCTCTGAAAAATTTAACAATCTGGCAGCCAAAATTCAAAATGTGATGGTTAAAGGAAGCAATTTAGTCAAGACCTTAACAATACATTAAATGAGAATAAAACAGAAAAATCTTTTTAACAAGTTTTTTTGTTACAACCTTTATAAAAAAGAGCTTAAATGATAAACTATAAAAGGTTATGACAGAAAAGTCTATAAAAAGGAGTCCTCTAAAAAGAATAAAGCACTGAATCTGGACATCTCAACAGCATCATCATCTAAACCAGAATGAACATGTTAAAGAAAAATAGACACATAAAAATACCAATGATTCTTAATCATGAATAGGAAGCTGAAATATAAAATGGATAACAAATTTTTAGGTCAGGAGATTTATGTTTTTTGTTATAATATGAAGGCCAAGTCCTTTGAAGGCTACACAATTCTCTATTGCTATAGTTCTAGTGGAATCTCCTAATAGACTTCTAGTCACTAGGACAAATATCTACATAAAAAACGGGCTTAATCGAGGCTAATCTCTTCTAGGGTACATGTAATATCTATAGACAATGCTAGGCAATCTTTAGTGAAACCAGACAGAAATCAGTACATTGAATGAGTATATCCTTATTGATTAAAATTTGGGATATTTATAGATTTAGTAGAAATTTAGGATTGAGTATGATATGGAAATTTCTGAGATAATGTGGCGGAAGGTGGAGGATTACAACAGACATGAAATTCCAGATTGAAATGGCAAGTTCAGGAGACCTCTAAATGGCAGACCTTTATTAAATATCAGGCAGAAATAGGATCTTAATTGCTCATTTTTAAGTTCATTATTATTGCAATTTCATTAGCTGCCGTCATGGTGGAACTCCATGGATTGAGTTGCAAATTATCTGGCATTCAAAATTCATCTGAACTAGCATGAATCCCATCTTTCCTAACAAAAATTCTCTAAGATCTTGCCAAAGAGGGAAATAACTTTGAAGAAATCTAGTGTGGACATAATCTACAACATAGCATATTTAACTTAAGCGATTGAGTACTCCAGGACTTAATGTTAAATCACTCAATAAGGTCCTTACCATAGCATATCAAGTTTGTAATCTGACCCTCTGGCCAGTGGTGTTAGAGCAAGATTTGGAATCCAAGCTGGTACTAAGGAAAAACCAGTTTCAAGGTTCTGCTTTGATCCACTTCACAGTTTACTTTTAGTACCCAAAAACATGACATCTAAAGCTTGTTATTATAATTCATCCGCCATCCTTCATATTGCTTGATTGGCTGTTTCTGGCATTGAGGTTTCCAATATGGATTGAACACTTGAGAGTAAGATTGATTCTTGGCCATATAGAGCTTGGAAAGGTGACATCTGGGTAACTCAATGGTAGCTCACGCGGTATGATAATAGAGCCATTGGGGGTTTTCATACCACTTGGATGGGTCAGAATGAGCCATCTTACAGATGATAATGATTGGAGTTTCTTTCAATTATTCCACTGTTCTTTTGGTAGTGGGATGTTATGTAACAGGAAACTGAGCGCATGAGGTCTCAGGAGGGAAAGCGTCAGGCATAAGGTGCCAGGCAAGTCGAAGTGGCCAAGCAAGAGGAAGCAACGTCCTAGGTTATATTTTATATGCTTCCATTTTTTTGCAAAATGCACTAAACTTATGACAACCATCAGGGACTATAGTCCCAGAGTGTTAGAATAGTATCATAAGAAACTGCAGCTGAAAGTGGCAAAATAACTTGTGGCAGAGTTGGCCAAATAGGCTCAATGTGGGGGGGCGGTTTTGCGCCAAAGGTGAGAGTTAAATGAGAGCGGAGAATGGAGTCCAACCATCACAAAGGTTTTTAACTAGAGTTTTCTTAATAAAAATAAACAAAAAATATGGAGAAACTTCATCAAGTAATCCCAAAGCTTTATTAAAATTATAATGTTTATTTGTAAACTAAGTCTTTTTTAGCTAGGGCATGAAATTTAAAGAGAATATTTGCAAAAGTTTCAAAGCGATTAACAAAGCCCAATCTAAGCCATAAAATTTTCGCTTTTTTATAAAATTTAGAGTTTGAATATTTACTGAATTCTGTAACCTTGCACCAACTAATTTTCTCATGTTTGAACTAATTTTAACCAAATTTCCACCTCTATACCATTTCCCTCAGCCCTGGCTGGAAAATCTAGAACCTATCTCTGGTCAATGACCATAGAGAGGTCAATGGTGACCATTAAAGGTTCTAGCCTTGACTTCAAGGGATTATTGGACTTAACTTTTGTGAAGCGTTTTACACCATGAAAAATGGCACTAACTGTGACATCAACCTCCACTCTTGGATGGGGTTCCACGCCTCATGAGAGGACATTGGCTAAAGTAAAGTTCTTGTGAGGGGTGGCAGTTCACACCAGCTAAGGAGGCTTGGGTGGCAGTCGTCATGGAGACATCAGAGAAAGTTTAGACTGAACAGCCAATTGGGATGCAAAAGAACCCAAAAGGCAAGCCAGAATGCTAGAGGCATTGCCACTCTAATGACATTAACTTGTGTGGCTAGATTTGTGAAGATTGAGTGCCAGTGAACTGCAAACATAAAAGGAACCTGGTAAGAAACAGGCTGTTGCAACTCCAGATACAGTGGGTCTTGAAGAAGGGAGTTGTACGGTCAGATTTTTCAGTTCAGAGCTCTCCATAGGAGAGTTTGGTACCAAAATGGGGGCGAGGGGGTGATCCTCACCTGGAGTGAAGACAGATGGGCCCATAGGATTCTGATATCCTGCTAGCAGATGGCCTCAACAATTGGGTTGAACTCCCAGAAGATTCTTACATGATATGCCCAGTTGACTGTGGTAGGAGCCAGAGTTACTATCATTATTGTAATTGCTCAGCCAATGTAGGGCCCAAGGGGCCACAATGTTAGTGCGATAAGGAGTTTGTCAAGGAAAAATTTGAAATAAATAAATTATTAGGAAACTGGTGAGATTTTTGATAGATATAAATTGAGGAAATTGACCATCAAATTCCTCAGTGTGTCATGACTGCTTAAAGAGACAATAAATTTGGGAAATGACTTTAGAAAAGCCTGGGATTGGGGCCCTCAAGATTTGACCTAACCTGGCAAACTTTGAGCTAAAGGGGAAAAATGAATATACTTTAAACTGACCTCAAAATTATTGGCGGTGGGCTGAGTCACTGTCTTTTTTGCCCTTGGATGCCCAAATTTCAGTTTCACCGCAGCTTCAACGTTTATCATGATGGCGTCTCACCTGATGGGTGATGGGAACCTCCCAAGGCCACCCCATGTAGGGGCAGTCCCAAGAGGTCAGAAACAGGTTTAGGATAAACAACCTGTCAGCACCTGGTTGCTTTGGCATCCGTTTGGCCAAGTAGATAAATGACAATTCTAATTTTTGAGGGGAGTGTTATGGGCTAGCAGTGACTTTTGCCAATGAAATAATGCATTGGCAAGTTCCTCTGAAGATTTGACATCAAGGACATTCATCTTAAAAGTTACATGTAGTTAGGCTTTGTCCCCAATGTTTTGGAGATTAGGTTTAAATTGGTGAAAATATCTCCCAATGGCTTAACGTCTTTGAAGATTTTAGTCAAGAATTTGACACTGGACACATTCTTCTTGGAAGGTACACGACAGTGGGCTTTGTCCCCAATGCTTTAAAGGATGGTTTCAAACTGACAACAACGTTTCCCAATGGTATTATGCCATTTGTGAGCTTTGCTGAGAATTCAACACACGATTCTCCATTTATTTATTGTTCAAGACCATCAGTCTTTGTTGCCAATGGTTTAAGGCTTTGGTATCTTATTTTTAGGGTTCATTTCCATAAATTTTTTAAGAATCCTTAGGCTCATGGGGTGCCAACTTTCAAGGATTTCAGCACAAAATCCCTCAATTTGCCATACTAATTTGGCAGATGTCAAGAGAGTGCTATATCTCTCTCGTTCCCAGCAAGGTGATGTGGGATGCAAACCCACACTGCTAGGGAACTAGCTGTAAGGAGAATGGGAAAGAAGGCACCTCAAACGGTGCCTGTGCCAAAGGAACTCAAGGCAAGGGTGCAGAGCGCGACATATAGTACCAGGTAAGAGAGAAACAGCACAGCTTGAGTGGACCCCAGAGGGGAGTCCATAATCAAGTGTAACTTTGTGCCCGTAGGCTTGGGTGCCTCAATCTGGAGGGGGCCTGAGCAGCCCAAGGGAGCACCTGGGATTTTGTTAAATTGTGCTAGGATGTAGTGTCCTACATAGTTGAAGACCTCCTCAAAGAGGTCCACCACTAAGTTCACCCAAGGAACCATGAGTAAAATGTAAAATAACGGGTAAATTTATTTAATAAAGTTGACCAACGAGGAATGTTGGTCGCAAAAAATGTATTTGAAGTGGGTTGGGGAAATTAGGGTTCTGTGGCAGCATGCCCAAGCCTTGACGCTCCAATAGACAAACGCTTCCATCCATTTTTGTAAAAAATACATTGAAAGTGCCTTCACTTGAGTGATTGATTAAAGCTGTATTTTACCCGAGCTCATGATTTCATAACTCAAATAGGATGCAAACCCTTGTTCTTCAATTAACTGAATAGAACTGTCTTCGTTAATTATGTAGATCATTTGTTTCAGTGCCTGGCAGAGATAAGGGGCTGGGTGTTTTTCATCGCATTAATACCAACCTGGGCATTTTTTGCTTGCACTTAGCGTTGGTCTAACGTGTGTTTCAGGTTAGGAAGAGCCTGAAGGTTCACCTTCTGGGCCTCCTGTCGAAAAGCCTTATTTTTGGCATTAATTCCCACTATTAAGTCATCCAACCATGACATTACCCTCTCCTCCTTCTTGGGCTCCAACCCCCTCCAGGGGCGTTTGATAAAGGAGAAGTTCTTATGTGCCAGTGGCAACTTCATAGCAGCAACGGCTGGCTTTGGCTTAGATCCTGCAGCCTCAGGGAAACGTTTATATAATGATTCAATAAGGTCTTGGGCATGTACACAATCCTGTGCTAGCACCCAACTGTTCTCAGATGCGTCAAACCCCTTCCAGGAAACCAGGTACTTGAGACATTGCTTTACCCAGCGGGAGGCTACTATTTCCTCCACTTCCCATTATGGCGCCCCATCCACAAGATAAGCCTCTGGAGTCGCAGGTGGGGGGCCCTCAAACAATGTCAATTTGCTCTCATGACTAATGGAGAAGATCTGGAACGGCAAGGGAAGATCTAATTGGTATGAGGCATAACCCACCTTTCTAACTACACGGTAAGGACCAATCCTCTTTGGACCCAGCTTTTGCATGGCTGCTTGATAGGGATGTTGCGAGCATCAAGCACCACGAGATCCCCTTCCTTGTACGCTGGACACACTTGGCACTTTCCCTCGGCATTCTCCTTATAAACTAGCATAGCCGCCTCCAAACTTTTGGACACCCCCTGATGGTTCTTCTTGATGGTCTTAGCAAAGTCACCATCGCTTCCAAATTTGGAACCACAACTGGGCTCCATGTTAAAAGCAGGGTTAAAGCCATGGTTGGCAAAAAGGGTGAACAACTGCTTGACGAATGCAAAGTGTTGTTGTAGCTAAACTGGGCCATGCGAAGGGGAGGAACCAAATCTGAATGGTCTGCGGTGGTGTAACAACGCAGAAATTGTTTTAAGCACTGGTTCACTCGCTCAGTATGCCAATCTGATTGGGGGTGATAGGCAGTCAAACAGCAGGGGAGAATTTGAAGAGTTTTACGCAACTCTTCTCAAAAGATGGAGGTGAACTGGGGTCTCTGGTCACTAATGATTTCTTGAGGAACCCCATGGAGCGCAAATACATGGGCGACGAAGAGCCTGGCCATTTCAGAAGCCATTATTGTCATTTTTCAAGAAATAAAGTGGGCGAACTTTGTAAAGCGGTCCACCACCATAATGATGGCATCATACCCATCTGAAATGGGTAGCTCCACAATGAAATCCACTGATAGGGAAGTCCAGGGCCCTTCAGCCTTTTGGACTTGTACCAGCAACCCTGCCAAAGTTTGCCGATTGGATTTCATTTAATTGCAAATCAGGCATTCTTTACAATACCGCCCCACCTGAGAATGCAGGCCCTTCCAATTGTAAGTGCGTCATATTAACTCCAGGGTCTTTGCTTTCTCAGGATGACCAACGGTGATTCCATCATGATGGTCCTTGATGATTTCCAGGCGCAGTGGTCCAGCAGAAACCCATAGGCGCCCTTGAAACCATATCATCTCATCCTTCACGTGATAGCCCCTGGATAAGTCCTCCTGATTCAGGGCACTCTTAGCGAGATTAACAGTATATTTGGCTGATCGCGGCTGAGAAAAACTACCTTTCTAAACATACTGTATTCCTCCGCATCTTCCAGTGATGCAAGTGCTGGCGTATGGACCATGGAATCAGGAAGGTGAGAAAGAATCATACTTGGTGGAATCATCAACTGGGTGTTGTGAATTTTAACCTCCTTTGGATTGGGAGCAAAACAGGGTTGTGGCTTAGAGCATCCGCCAAATTATTCTACTTGCCCTTGGCGAATTCATATGAAAATGCAAATTGGGAAAGTGTCTCATGCCAAAGGGTCTGACGTGGAGTGACATGAGGAGCGTGGTAGTACAATAAGGCCCGGTGGTCTGTACATACCTGGAATGGTTGGGAGGAGCCATGTAAGTGGTGACGCCAATAAATCAGCGCCTCCACCACTGCTAATAACTCCTTATCATAATTGGCGTAGTTTAACTCATGCAGAAACATCTTTCTAGAAAAAATCCCACTGGATGCTCAATCCCATCTTCGCCCATCTGTAACAAGGCAGCCACGATGGCAAAGTTGGAAGCATCAGACGACACAATGAACTCCTTTGCAGGGTTGACATGGCAAAGGATGGATGTGGATAAAAGGGTGCACTTCACCACTTGGAAAGCATCCTCCAAGACAGGGGACCACTGAAGCACCTTGGCACCGCTGGCCTTATATAAGGGAGCTGCCACCTCAGAGATATTGGGCGTGAACTTCTTGAGGAACATACACGTCCCCGAAAAAGCACTTTAATTCCTTGACTGAGGTGGGGGTGGGCCACTCATTAATAGCCTTATCCTTGTCTGGAGTTATCATGTGGCCTTGGTCAAGCACTATGTTGCTCAGAAAAGTGACCTGGGACTTGAAAATTTTCACATTTACTAATCTTGAGCACAGGGCAAGCGGCCCTCAATCTCTCTACCACTTGTCAAAGGTGTACTGCATTGGACTCCTAATCAGGGGAAAACACCAGGATATCATCCATGTAAGCAACCGCGTATACCCCCTACAAGTCCTCCAACGCAGCATCAATACAGCGTTGAAAGAAATCAGGGGCATTCTTAAGCCCAAAGGGCATGACCCGGAACTGAAAAATTCCTTTTCTGGTGCATAACACAGTTAACCACTCCTGCCCTTCTTTATCCGGATTTGGTTGAACGCATTGAGGAAATCTAACCTGAAAAAAAGTTTTGCCTTTTCTACATAACGCGCAATCTGGGAATCTAAAGGGGTGGGATGAAGCTTGGGTACAGTAACATTGTTTAAATCTCCATAATTAACACAAGGGCATAATGTTCCATCAACCTTCTCCACAAAGAGAAGTGGGGAGCAGACAGGGGAGGTACGCTGAAAGATGGCACCTTTGGACAACTGCTCCTTCACCCACACATCTAAAGCCTCTTCCTCCCATACAGTCAATGGGTAAATGGGGGAAGATATACGCGCAGATCCACAGTGAGTTTAAACTCACAATAAAACTCGGAATGATCTGGTAGTGTACTAGCTGAAGCTGCATCAAAAGAAGATGCCAACTCTTTCAAACAGGAAGGTAAGGAAAGCTCCGTGGAGGGCTCCAGCAAAGGGGCCAGAAAAGGGTATGAATATTTGGTCAATAGGGCAGGGTGCCCTGAAAGTGGGCTTCAGCCAAAGGAACAATCAACTGGTGACCATTCATCAAGGACAAAGATAGGGTGTTTTCTTTCAAATTAGTTCTGACGTCAAACTTTCTCCACCATTCTACACCCAAAATAATGGGGTACAATAGGTTCTTGATATCTTGAAAGTGGTCGGACAGAAGATAGGAGCCCACCTGGTAGTCAACTAACCCCCTGATTGTCAGCGTGGGGATACCCTGAGAAGCCCCTCCTCTAACCATACCACCTGGCGTGTAGCTCAACTCAAGGTAGACAGTAAGGTTTTGGTCCATAAAATTCTCAGTGGCACCGGTATCCACTAAAATAGTTGTGCTGAATTTCCCCAAAGGGGATGAAAGGGTAGCAGTCAATAAAAAGTATCCAGAATGGGATCTATTCAAAGCAGAAAACTCCACCGCCTCGCCTAAATCTTCTTCTGGCTTGAGCAAGCCATAAGGGTATGTTTTGGAATCATAGAAGGGGGAAGGATAATGGGCCACTCTAACTACTGAGGCCAAATATCCCTCCCCATTCTCTGCAGGTGCATAAACTTTATCATATTAAGACTGAAGTCATTTCCCCTCCTGAAAGCCCCAGATCATGGTAGGGGTAAGACGAGGGTTCTCAGCGGTAATCAGATATACAGGAATAGGTTCCTCATCTAAGCTGAAAGTGCTAATAAACATCTCGTTTTGAGATATGCCATTTGCGTAATAAAACGCGTTTTCTGGCTCCAATGACCCCATACCTGCTACGAGGGTTGGGAGTGCATCATTATCCCAGGCCATCACCCCTCTAAGCCCAATGTCAATGCTTTAACTTTCCTTGAGGGAACGCAGCACAAAAGAAACCTGCTAACCTCGTTCCATTTTTGGATAAATTTTGGATCTAGACTCACCTGGATCCTCCGCTCCCATCAAAATGGAGATGGAGGCGAAGGGAAGCGCTTCACAATTCAAACAAATATGACTATTCGCAGATGTGGTATTTATAGGGGCAGTCATGGGTGATATCATCTTGGTGGAATAATCTGAAATCAGTGATTTAAATTTGGGGCTAGATCCTTGTTCAGCTTCAAATGCCAAAGAACTTGAAGATTTAGAAGGATAAAATTACTCAATTCTGAGAGCTGCATTTGACTTTTCAGCTTCTGTATTTATAGGGTTTGATCCAGGTGAATCCATGATGGCCAAATTACCTTGCTCTTCTGGGTTAGGGCGGGGAAACTACCCCAAAGGGTTTTGACAAGATGATCGAAGTTGGAAGGGGCGACTGCCAAAATGGGGAGTTTTGCATTGATATGTCTAAGGTTGAATGGAGAATTGATGTTTTAACCTCATTGGGCAATGGCAAAGCCTGGGCTTTATTGCAGAATTCATTTAAATATGCTTTCATCAGCTGACCCACTTGACGCAGTGAAAAGAACTCATAGAAAGAGTGGAGGGATGCTCCATCAGGATGACTCTGCTCCAAGGATCACATCAAGCCCTCCACTGATCGCCAAAAGAATGGCTGAGTGCAGAATACTGCAAACAACCAGTCGCCCGCATTGGAAGATAACCAGGACAACAGATCCACTCCTCGCAAAAGTTGACATGAACTAGACAAATTATTTTTACTTAAAAAGGGTTTTGGCTCAAGGGAAGCCAAGGCTTGTTAAATTTCTGTTTAAATCTTGGGAGAAAGGTGGGGAATCATGACATCAGGATCATGAAAAGTCCGAGACCACCAGGTATGAGCAGGAAGGGTGGGCACTTCCCAATTGGTAGTGGCCATAATAATGCTAAGACACACTAAAACCAAACCAAACAAAAAAATGTGGTGAGCACCATCTTGACAATGACAAACGACCAGCGCACCCAGTTTATTAATAATGAAAGTCCCACACAGATAATTCTCATGCACGTATAATAAGAAGGTTGGTCAACTAATGTCAAGAGAGTGTCTGTAACTCTCTCGTTCCCAGCAAGGTGATGTGGGATGCAAACCCACACTGCTAGGGAACTAGCTGTAAGGAGAAAGGGAAAGAAGGCAACTCAAACAGTGCCTGTTCCAAAGGAACCCAATGCAAGGGTGCAGAGCGCGACATATAGTACCAGGTAAGAGAGAAACAGCACAGCTTGAGTGGACCCCAGAGGGGAGTCCATAATCAAGTGTAACTTTGTGCCTGTAGGCTTGGGTGACTCAATCTGGAGGGGACCTGAGCGGCCCAAGGGAGTACCTGGGATTTTGGTAAATTTGTGCTAGGATGTAGTGTCCTACATAGTTGGAGACCTCCTCAAAGAGGTCCACCACTAAGTTCACCCAAGGAACCATGAGTAAAATGTAAAATAACGGATAAATTTATTTAATAAAGTTGACCAAAGAGGAATGTTGGTCGCGAAAAATGTATTTAAAGTGGGTTGGGGAAATTAGGGTTCTGCGGGAGCATGCCCAAGCCTTGATGCTCCAATAAACAAATGCTTCCATCCGTTTTTGTAAAATACATTAAAAGTGCCTTCACTTGAGTAATTGATTAAAGCTGTATTTTACCCAAGCTCATAATTTCATACCTCAAATAGGATTTAAACCCTTGTTCTCCAATTAACTGAATTGAACTGTCTTAATTCATTACATAGATCATTTGTTTCATTGATTGGGCTGAAATAAGGGATTAGGCATTTTGCACCCCATTAGTACCAACCTGGGCATGTTTTGCTTGCACCCAGCTTATTATATGGTGTGTTTCAGGTCAGGAAGAGCCTGAAGTTTCACCTTCTGGGCCTCCTGTCGAAAAGCCTTATCTTTGGCATTAATTCCCACTATTAAGTCATCCAACCATGACAGCAGAGGCAATTGGAGCGACAGGTGATGGAATCTTCTAGGGAAGAGCTGTCACCATTGCTCATCTAATACATGGGCGAGATCTCCCTGTGAGATGAGAGGGAAAGCTTCCTTTCTTGGACCCTTTAATTGGTTGATGGGAACACTCTCCGGTCTAAGCAGAGGAGATGCTCCACCAGGATTCATTACCCTTACCTTTTTACAGAGGGGGGAACCACCACCGGGGAACTGGGTGAGGGACAAATTTTTGGGTCTTGGGCATCTTGATTGCCATTAAAGTAGTTTTCTTTGGGTGAGTATGAGGAGCTTCTGGATGTGTGACATGGAAAGCCTCTACAGCTTCAAGACGTTTGCACAATTCTGGGCCCTGACCCAACTGTTCTCATAGGCTGGATAGTCTTTTCAAGAGACGAGATAATGGTCAGACCACTGAGATTTGTGGGAAGCCAGAATGCCCTCCAATTCAGCCTCCTTAACACCCTTGATCGCAATAGGCTCTGGATCTGAAGAGATTGCTCCCTTGAACAGGGGCAGATGAGACACATGGAAGACTGGGTGTGCTTCTGAGTAGGTGGCAATTTCAAACTGAAATTGCCATAACCAAATCTTCCTCCACCAAATGAAGACCCAAGTGCTTACTATCAAATTTCATGAGGGCACCTGCATCCTTAGGTGGCGCATGTCAAGCATAACCTATGAACCTACCTCTTTCTCATGTTTTGGGAGACGATTCCGATCTAAGAGCCATTTGTAGTCAGTTAAGCCTTAGTTAGATGATCCCAAATAAGGACTGTGTGCCACAAATATGCTCAGCATGGTCAGAGGCAGCTGGTCTCTCTGGGAAAAGGCACAGATTGACTGAAAATGAAGTTTTGTACCCCTAAGGTTGTTTTGTGTGAGTAAAAAATTCAGTGGAAGCATGCGTACCATTATTATATGCAAACTGAGAGAGAGGGAGGTCATCAGCCTGAGTATCCTGAGAAGCTGCAGCGTAGCACCGCAGATACTATTCCAGGATCTGATTAACCCGTTTGGTATGTCCATTAGATTTGGGATGGTACACAGTGAAATGACAGGATGTAATCTCTAGATTGACAAAATTCTCGTTCCAAAATTGCACTGTAAACTTGGGCCCAATTTTGCTGACAGTCTCCTATAAGACCGAACATAGAGAACACATGGAACACAAGAAGATGGGAAGTTCCCTCAGATGAAATAGTTAAAGAGCAATGAATGAATAGGGAAAATTTCTTAAAGTGATTGACAACCACCATCACAACTATATACCCATTGGAACTGGGAAGTTAAATAATAAAATTTACGGACACCAAAGTCCATGGACCCTCTACCTGTTGTAAGCGGTGAAAGAGACTATTTCTTCCAGACCAGTCTGACTTGGCCCATGTGTAAGTTACACAGTCTGCAATCCAGGACGAAACATCCTTTGAAAAACTCACCCAATTATAGGTACACTTGATTATTTCAATACACTTCTTATTCCCAGGATGTCCAACTGCGGGGGACTGTGATGAGCCTGAATCATTTCAACTCAAAGGAGGATAGAAACCTAAACACAAGACCAAAATTGAATGATGCCCTCAGCCAAAGATTTTAAAGAATTTTTGAAGCAGGGAGTGACAACCGCTCACAAACGTCCTCACCTTATGCACAGGCCTTTGTGCTGCTAAAACCTGAGATTTAGTGGCGCGTCTGGAGCTAAGTCCACTACCAAAACCATGATAGGTACATTGGATAAGATTTGGGTGGGGGGAATGATTGTGACCAGATCCAGCTCATCTGAATCGTCAGGACAATGTGCAGGGTTATGACTTAGGATGTCAGGAAGGACATTCAATGCTTATTTTACAAACTCATACTTGAAGTCGAAGATACAGAAATACTGGTAGGCTCAAAGCTGATGGTGTGACAACTTCTGAGGCTTGCGGAAATAAAGAAGCTATTGATGATCCATGCGCACTGTTAACTCATTCTGAGCGCCCTTAAAGAAATAACGCCAATGGGTCAAGGCCCATGATAAAGGATGCCAGATCCTTATCATAGATGGCCCAAGACTAATTAATGGGGGAGAACATGTGGGAAAAGTAGGCTACTGGATGTTTTAACCCATTGTGCTCCTGAAGCAACAGCCCCACTGCAACAGATGATGCATTACATACTACTACATAAGGTTTGAAGGAGGTCTGCATGATTTAATATGGGGGTAACATGAACATCTCTTTATTTTGAATCAAATGCATGCTGGCACTCAGGCGTTTAATGAAAGGGGACATTCTTGCCTGTGAGCGGGTGAATAGGAGCAGCTATTGGGATAGGGCAGATAAGAAATTTTTTCAAGAGAATGATAGCACCCAAAAAGCTTTTTGATTGCTTTTGGGTCGTTGGAGTTGGCCATTCACGGATAGCATCCAGTTTGTTAAGGGGAATGGCATACCCATCTATAAATATGAGATTGCCCAAGAAGAGTAACTTCTTCCTTATAAAACTCACATTTTGAAGGATTAACAAACAGGCACGACTTATGTAAGATAGCCACTACCGCCTTCATGTCCTTTGCATGTTGTTCAGGATTAGGAGAGTGTACCAAGATATCATCAATGTATGCAACCGCGCAGGTGAACTGGAGATCACCTGAAAACTATTGATCATCCTTTAGAATGTGCTAAAGCGTTTTTAGCCTGAAAAGTTATCACTCAAAATTGGAAGATGCCCCGTTTTGTTTGGAATGCAGTAAGCCATTCCTGACCTTTCACCACCTGAATATGATTAAAGGCATTAACAAGAACAAGCTTTGAGAACACATGCTATTAGGCAATTTCTTGAGTAGTTGTTTATTCCAACGCAAAGTTAAGGATTGTGGACTGTGATCTTATTAATCTAACCGTAATCCAGGCAGGGACAGAGGTAGCCATCAGCATTCTTGGCAAAGATGATGGGAAAGGCAACTGGGGAGTTTCTTTGAACAATCACCCCTTATTAAGCATTTCATCAGCATTCATTGAGGGCCTCCTCCTCCTCTGCTGTATGTGGGCACATTGGGCTGTTTACGTTCACTACCTGCAACATTGTCCAAAAACCCAAGTTAAATTCTGTATGTGGGGCAAGATGGTCCACTTTCTCAGAGTCAAAAATACTTTGATATCTCACTAACGCTTCTGGAAAAACTGATGGGAGGCCCTAGGGGAAACAAGGGAAGTGACAAATCCAAGACCTTGAGTTTTAGTAAGAGTATCCAGTAAGGATAAGTCGCCCTCTGTCTGACCATTGGAGAATGGCAGCATATCAGACTTAAGGTGAATACTTACGCGCTGCTGACGCCATCAGCCCACACCATTAATTACTGGGAACACGAGGTTAGGAATTGCTGAAAGGTGATCAAAAAACCTAAATAGGTTAACTATAAAAAATTAGGCGTCATACTTTGTATGATGGCTAAAAGGCTGATGAAGCGCCATCACTGCAAGACCCAAGTACAGGTCGAGATCAAGCTGGTGGGCCAAATATAAGCACATAAAGTTACCCGCTGCTCCAGTGTCAACCAAGGACTCAAAAAACGCCTGGTGAGCTCCAATACTAACTTTTATTGACAATTAAAAATAGGCGGAATTCTGTTTATTAGCAGGTATGGTAATTTCTGCTGATACTGAAGAGATTTCAAGAAAATCAGGGGGAATATCAGGCTATTTATAAAAGCAAATTTGGGAGTGCAAAGGTTGGGAACAATTTTCTTCAAACCGGACTTCCATTGACTCACAGACAGGTAAACCAGGATAAACCAACTTGAGCGCAAGGGCAGCGTCTGACCCTGGAATCAACCTGATATTGATTCATTAACAGGATCAAGATCTGAGACCACATCAGCCAAACTGTCTTATAATGGAGGTTGACAAAAAATCCTTTAACAAAAAACAGATTGGGGCAATTATCCTCCCAATGATTGAACTAATACTCCAGTTCTCACCATAAAGCCTATTGCAACTACATGGCTCATGCCAATTATGTCAACGTCAAATCAATCCAAATATTTTTTAAAAACTTGGGCCGAATACACTCACAGATTTATTCCAATTGTTGCTGCACCTAAGCTCATCAATTAGTCACAAATAATTGGGAGCAATTTAATTAATTAGTATAGGAAATTGTTTTGAGATCGACCTGAAGAAACGTCTACTAATCCCATGGACAGATAGACGTTAAAACTTAATTAATTTCCTTCCATAAGGCAAAATTTATATGTAGATCTTTGTAATTGGAATGATAGCATTTGCACATTGACCGCCCAAATGGGAGTACCTAGTGCTATAGAGAGAGGCCTGCTGACGTCCCAATTAGGGGCATGTCATCTACTTTAATCAATGCAGAAATTTCACAGAAAATTTAATTTGTCAGAAGTATGACGAAACTCAGATCAAGAGTATCCTAGGACAATTTTGCATTTTCTTATTGCGTTTTTACACCTGAAATCCTCCCTATTCTGGGAGTATTTTGCCACCAATAACCCTAGCAATAGGTCTCAGTCATATCAGTTCAAGGGCTAAATAAGGTGAATAACAATCTGTTTAAATTGCGTGCTTAAATGTGGCCAGGAGATGCCCTAGAAATATAAATACTGGAGACTGGCCTAATAAATGCTTATCTAATAAATTCATCTAATAAAAAATAATTTTTTTTCTCTTTCCTAGTTTTTTAACAGAATCTTTTCCTTGGAGAAGTGTCAACAAGATGGAAGTGCCAAATCCCCAGCTTTTAACTGTACCTGCCTCAGAAAAAGCTCCCAATTACAAAGGGAAAATAAGTCTAAAATTGACCAGAAGGGTCGAGGCTAATTGAATACGCCTAGGGAGTTTCTGAACAGTGAAAATACACAAGCCACTGTCAATATCAAGGATCCTTCAATCAAACTTTATCCCATTTAAGCGTGCAGGATCATAATTATCAAGTGAGCGATCCTCAGAATTTAACAACTGGTGCTCTCTCAAAAATGGTGACTTTCACCAAAAATGAATTCACACAACCAGTTTCTGGCAGATTTGGTCAGACAATATATCAACAATAAATGGAAACTAGCAACAAGGAAATCTCAAATTATTCTAATACCAGCCGCCAAGGCTCTGTTGTGGGTAATTCCTAAACACTAAATCTTATCATATTGGGGGAGCTCATGTAGATACAACAAGCCCGATTGACCTTACATTTGAAAGCATAAAAGATATGCTGGAAACTCTATATCAGGGTTTTAGGATTGGTACTTCAAAATTAATCCCTCCTTTGGCCTGTTCTATTACCTTAAGGACCAGGCGCTCAAGATGGAGATATACATGAAGTACCACAATGCAACCATGGCACCTCTTTCAAGATGTCTCACAGACTGTCAAGCATTTAACAAATTCCTGGTTAACTTTGTTCAACCTTCAATCAATCATAACCAGTGAATACTTGCTAAAAAATCTTGAACTCATGGAAATCTATCATGTGCAAGGGGATAATAAATCTTCCAAAAATGTTCTACTGGATAAACTAAATTCCATTTTACTGAAGTCTGAAAAGCAATTGTGGATAATATAGGACTTGCCAATGAAGCTCATGAGAGATTAAACATCCTCAAGGAGCTTCAGAATAAAGGAGTCCAAAAGATAGCCACAGAAGTTCTTGCTCACCATGGGCTATCGCACAAATGGGTACAAAACATAAATACCTGCTGTCAAAAATTGGCTACTCATTCTAATTTACTATTTTCTCAGTAATAATGACTTAAAATACATGCCACTTTGGGCAAAAGAAATCACCTGGATTTAAATGTAAAGCATGATGATTCTGAGAATTATGTCTGGGCTGAGCTGAATATTGTAAACAAAAACATCGAAAACCTTGCACCAAAACCAGACGTCCCAAATAGGGATGAAGAGGATGTCCAGATAAAGAGGAAAATTCAAAAATCTGGATTGTGGTGTCAAGATTGCAGGCCAGAAATACTGAAATTACTCAGGAGATTTAGGAACTCAGAATGAAATATAAGCTGCAAATTCCCAAGTAGACAGTATGGCCAAAGATATTAAAAGCATGACGTCCAATCAAGCTTTATTTGAAGAGGAGTATGACAACTTTAAAAAAGAATTCAAATCCCTCAAAAAACAAAGCTGCCAGTGCTCACCCACCCTGGACAAAAGAGAAATTGGAAAAGATCTACTCATTCGGCCAAAAAACAGTTTGGAAAAACAACTAAGGGCTAAATTCAAGCATCAGGATCCAGTTGTTCAGAGCAATATCATGAAATTAAATCATCAGAAATTGACTAATGCAGAAACTGATATTTTGAACATCCATTCTATGCCTAGAGTTCTGTCATCAATCCTGACTCCAGATACTCTCCAACGGGAATGAGGGCCAATTCACAATGATGATAAACCAAGACATGCATGAAAAAGTACAACTTCTATGCCCAAAACAGGGCAAGAATTTAAACCATTGAATTTACCAAAGTTTGTTAAGGATGGTCTGAAAGTTTTGAATTATAATTCCATTGGGGCAGGTTTTCTCTTAAAGTTACACTTGGCAGATTCTCCAAAAAAGTAATAAAAATAAAACGAAAGTACAGGTTATAAATTGACCTAATTTTTATTATGAAAAAGAGGGATATGTATAGGCTTTGTAACGGCTCATAATCTATCAGAGCGAATTAATCTCTGCACAATCAAATCTTCAATCGATTGATTGGGATGGGATTGATTGTCAACCTTGATAGATTGAGATATATTACTCACTCCTTCTAATGATGTTGGGGAATCGATGGGGCAGATTTTCTGGAAATAAGAGAATTTGGAAAAATACTGACAGATGGGAACGTTCACTCGTTCCTCAAGCTACTTGAAAAGGCGATGAGGGAGCATAAGACCATGAAAAATGATCAGCAATGATTAACTCACTCAAAGCCCATATCTGTGACCTTGTTATGCCCTATTTTAACAACGATTAGTCCTAAATGGATGCCAAAATTGCAGTGACAAAACAGTTTGGAGGGCCTGAGAAATTAGAAACCTGAAAAGAGAGCTTCTTATTATTGTTTTTAAACAGAATTAGACTATTAAGGACTTTTCAGACAGATTTTTCCATGAGGCACAAGTTCTGCGTGGGTGCAATGCAATAGATAAGTTTGATGCTAAGATTGCAATAGAACACACAGTTATGCTCTTTTGTGAACTGCACAATGTCATGCTACCTGCAAACAATGGAAGCATGGAAATCTAAGAGCTTACAAATTACTTGAGAAGCTGTTTCTATAATTTTAATACCACTAATTGGCCCAAGGGTCATCAAAAATTCCGATCTTTGGGCACAAGAAGCAATATTATGTCCAATCAGGGGAAAAAATTTTGAACTACAAATCAAAAATTTGAGCACAAAGCAAAAACAGGGCTGATTACATGTCTCAACTGTGGTCAAAAGGGGCATTTTGCTAACCAATGCTACAGATGGTCCAACAAAAATCCTGGGGTCAACGTTGCTCTAGAAATCAATAGTGACATTGAGGCGGGAAAAGAGCAGGTGGAGTAGAGGAAGAATGCTCTAACTCCACCGATGTTCAAACCATTCCACCTGACCCTGACAAATTCTTTAGGGCTGAAGATCTCAACAAAGATAACCTACATCATATTGTAGCCAATGATGTCATGATGGTCACTACTTGGGCCACAGAAAAAGCAAATAGACCACTGAAGATTACAAAAAGCCAGAGCAGAGGTATCAAAACCAAGCGCAAAACAGATTCTTGATCAGGGTTTAGATCTCCAACTCAGATGTTCAACTGGCTCACCTTCACTTGGTAATGTACAAGTAGCCATTCCCATGAAGACCTTAGCAGATAACTTTCCAGATATTTACTCAAGGCTAGAATGACACCTGGAATTGGGCTGCATTCACAGCATTCAAACAAATAATACCTCTGAAAACTAATCCAAATGTACTTATGTGGATATAGCAGTAAGTGAGGTGCGAGTTCAGGCTATCATTGATTATAGGCTCCTATCAATATAGTTAGCACAAAGTTGGTTAAAAAAAATGAAAATTGCGCCTGATGTTGCCCACTGTCAGGAATATGGTACAGATGGAGCGCATACAACAAAATCGCTGGGTGCATATAGTACCCTACCTCTCAGATTTGGATCTATTGTAGTAACAGCACCTAATATAGTGTTGCCAGACACAAACTATGATGGCCTAATCAAGACTATTTTCCTAAGGAGATATGGAGTTGTTAACAATCATAAGGACGATACTCTCACAATTATTGGCCAGGCTATTCCATTTTACTATATATGGGATAGGGAAGTCGAGAAAAAAAACCTCTGATATTTATAAATCTGGCCTACAAAGATGGAGTAGTCCTGATTGAGTATATTAAAGCGCGGTCAAAGCTTAAACACTACCCACTCAGATCAATGAGTCAAAGGGCATTCCACTTTGGTCAAATCAGAATATTACTATACCCTCCGGAGATCAAGTAATCATCCTGACTGGACTAACAATTAAGATCCTGGAAGGACTTTATAGTGAAGTATATCAACCATTGTCAAAATCTATATTTGAACCAAACATTCCCCTGGTATTATCATTCCTGGCCATGGGAAATACACATCTTATTTGCAAACCTCTAAAACTGGCCCATCTCCATCAAGTGACATTAAACAATCACCTTTCTGCATCTAATCCTACTTTGGAAATTCGCTCATTCCATGAGTTTATAACTTTTGTTGAATTAAAGCTCCCTAATGGTTACCTACTCAGTATAAATAATGTCATCCCTATTGCTAAACTAAGCAACCTGACCAACTCTGAGAAAAGCCAAGCTCAGGAGGTATTTTCCAAATTTAGGGAAATATTCGCACAAGATGATTTTAGCTTAGGAAGCGCTAGGTGTGTCACCCACAATATTATTACTGGAGATCATAAACCAAAGTCAATTCTGCCCAATTAGATGCTCAAAATCATCTGAAACTGTATCCAAGGAGATTAAGGAACTCCTTAATTGTGGCATGTTAGTGCCTTCAAAAAGACCATGGGTGGCACCAATTTTACTAGTGAAGAAAAAGGATGGAAGCAACTGAGTAGTCATTGATTATAAAAAGTAAAACATCATCACAAAGAAGGACTTGTACCCTCTGCCATGAATCAATGATGCCTTGGTAAGCTAGGGGGCATAAAGCTTTTCTTGACAATGGACTTTATCAGCAGATATTGGCAAATAAATCTTCCCAATGAGGAGCTTGAGAAGTGTGCAATTATAACCCAAAAGGGCCTATTCAAGATGACGAGAATTCCTCAAGGGCTCTGCAATTGTCATGAAAATGGCAGAAGAAGTTTAGACTAACCTGCCATTTGGGATGCGTAAGCACTCAAAAAGCAATCCAGAATGCCAGAGGAACTGCCGCACATATGACGTTGTATGGAGCCGGGCTTTGAGAAATGATAAACGTTGGTGCAAGACAATCATTAATAACAGACTGAGAACGAACCAAATAGAGACCACCTCAGTCCCTGGAGGTCTTGCTGCAGGGGGTGGCACCACAAGTATGGTTTCTACAAGGTCAGTGGTAAGCGGAGTTGTTTCAACTGAGGAAACTAGGGGGTGGATCCTTGCTTGAAGATGGTGGATGTAGGGCCACAGGATCCCCTTATTGTTGACAAAAGTTTGCAATGATGGGGCTAAATTGTCAGAAGTATCTAGCTTGCAGAATCCAGTCTAAGACGTTTGGGCCCATAGTGATTATAATTACTGGTAGAGCCCATCTGGTATAAGGACTGATGGGCCATCAGAAAAAAGCCATTGGGAATGAGTTATAAGGATATCAATAAAATGAAAATTAATAAATTTATAGAGCTAAATTTTATTGTAAGGACAGGAAAGAAAATCAACCAACAATTTTCTCAGCGTGATGCAACTGATTAAATAGTGGTCAATTAATGCGGGGACAAGCTGGGATCAAGACCCTCAATTTTGACCTAACTGGCGAATTGTTCAGGAATGGGGGTGGATATTCATGGGGAACCGACATCAAAGAATTTGATAGCAGGCTGAGTCGCTGTTGGTTTGACTTCAAACGCCCAAACTGAGGCTCAGCTACATTTCTGACACTTGGTGCAATGGCATTTAGCCCAACGAGCAGCGGGGATCCCCAAGGCCACCCCACATAGGGGCGGTCCCAATTGGTTGGTAATTGGTTCAGGATGTCCAACTCACCCATGCCCAGTTGCTGGGCTGTTTGTTTGATCAAAAGCGTTGCATTAGCCGCAATGCTCAATTTGTTAGAAGGGAGCTTTGAACCCTTGTTGATGGTGTCCAATGCTACTACTTGCACATTGGGAATCATACCCAAAAATTTTGGGAGGGGTTAATTATTATATTCATGGTGTTGGACATATCAAAACTGTCAGCGATTACAGCCAATATATCACTCTTCATCCCTTTTCAATATATGGGATCTGATCATTGGGCTTGTTCCAAATTGATTTTGTATAGATCAATTTCATTTCAGCAATCTCAGTAAAAATTTCCCCAATTTGGTGTACTAATTCTTCTGGGGTAAATGTGGGCACCGGGGGAGGGATCCAAAGCGGGAGGGCTGTTACCCAGCGCTTGTCTACCATGTGAGCTATGTCACCCTGATAAATGAGGGGTACAGCTACCCTCTTTAATATCTTTTTACTTGGGAACGGGAAAAGAGCCTGATCAATGCCCAGGGAATGTTCCCTGGGACTTTAATTACACTTTCCTTTTTCCAAAGGGAGGGCACCACCGCTGGAAAACTGCACAAGGGCCACATTTTTGTGCGCCTTATGTAACTTGATCGCCATTACAGTTGCTACTTTTTTTGGGGGGGGCGGGGAGTTCAGGGTGGGATTTGTGGAACACTTTGACCAGTTCCATACAGTTGACGCAATGTGAGCCTTGACCCAACTGTTCTCATAATCTGGATACCCTTTCCATGCTATGATATATTGAACGGACTGATGGGACTTATGGGACGCCAGGATATTCTCCAACTTGGCCTCTTCCACATTTTCAATGATGATCAGCTCAGGTTATGTGGGGACCGTACCCTTAAAGGGTGACAACTGGGAGACACGGAAGATGGGGTGTTGTTTCCAGTGAGCTGGAAGCTTCAACCAGAACGCTCCATTGCCCAAGACTTCCTCTACCAAATGGGGTCCAGAACACTTAAATGCAAACTTGTGGGAGGGGACTTGCATATGTAATTGATGGGTATCAAGCATAAAATAGGAGCCCACCATTATGTCATGACCTGGGAAACTGCTTACAATCCGTGAACCTCTTGTAGTTGTCAATAGCCTTGGTGAGGTATTCCTGCACTAAGGATTGAGTTGACAAATATTTTCAGCGTGATCCGCGGCAGCTTGTACCTTGGGCTGCAAGCAGTGTCTGAACAAAAAGGAGGGATTATAACCTGACATTTCTTCATAAGTAGAAAATACTGTGGAAGCATGAGTCCAATTGTTATAAGAAAATTGAGCAAGGGGAAGGTCAGTAGCCCAGGTGTCCTGTGCAGCTGCAACATAGCAACGCAGGTGCTGTTCTTGGACTTGGTTGACTTGTTTGGTCTGTCCATCAGATTTGAGATGATATGCTGTGGAGCGACAGGGGGAGATTTTTAGTATAGATAAGAGTTCACTCTAAAACTGCGCTTTGAACTGTGTGTTTATGAGCACTGATGATTTCTTGTGGAAGGCCAAACATCGAGAACACATGTCATACAAAGAGGTGAGCAGTTTACTCCAACATAATTGCGGAAGTACAAGGAATAAAAATGGAAAATTTAATGAAAGATCCACCATCACCGCCTTGAACCCATTAGAACAGGGGAGTTTGACAATAAAATCCACAGACACCAATGTCCATGGACACTCCGCCTTCTGTAAGGGGTGTAAAAGCCCATTTCTACCAGAGCATTTCAACTTAGCCTAAGCACAAGTAATGTAATCAGCAATACAGGCCAAAACCTCTTTTGTTAAGCCTGCCCAATTGTAGATCCACTTGATCAAGTCAATGCATTTCTTATTTCTGGGATGACCAACCATAGGAGGATCATGATGTCCGCGAAATACCTTGGTTCCGAAGGAAGGAGGAACCCAAATTCATGACCAAAAATAAATGAGACCCTACTCCAAGGATCATAGAGAGTGTTTTATGGTTCTTGGTGGGACAGCTGCTCAACCAACTCCACACCCTCAGGGCAGGCCATTTGACTAGCTAAGACCTGAGAAACAAGTGGGGCGTCGGGAGCCAGAGTGACAGAAGAGATGACAGGGGGACAATCAACAGGATTTAGGCGGCGGGGATCACAGTAACCAGGTCCACTTCCTCCAGATCCAAGGAACGGCGGGTGGGGCTGCAGCTGAGAAAACTGGGAAGCACGTTGAGCGCACCTTTCACGAATTCATATTTGAAATTGAAACTGCACAAGTCCCAATAGGTTCTGGCTTGCCGGTGTGCCAATTTTTGGGGTTTGCGAAAGTACAAGAGAGCCTGATGATCTGTGCGGACCATTAACTCATGTTGAGCACCCTGTAACAGATACCTCCAATGAGTTAATGTTCATGCTATGGCTGCCAACTCCCTGTCATAGATGGCCCAAGACTGTTCCATAGAGGTAAACTTTTGATAAAATTAGGCAACTGGGTGTTCCAAGCCATCATGCTCTTGTAGCAACTCTGCTCCCACTGCTACCAAGGAGGCGTCTCATGCAACAATATATGGCTTAGCGGGATCCATGTGTTTCGAAATGGGAGAGGATAAAAACACCTCTTTGATTGATTTTAACGCATGTTGGCATTTGGTCTTGCAAAACAGTACATTTTTACCTGTAAGGGGGTGGAGCGGGGCAGCAAACTGGGAAAGTGCTGGGGAAAATTTTTTTGAGAAAATGATGGTTCCCATGAAACTCTTTAATTGTTTCTGGGTAGTCAGGGTTGCCATTCTCAGATAGTGTCCAACTTATTTGGGAGGAATTGCGTAGCCATCATCAAGGATGAGGTTCTTGAGAAAGGTAACTTCCTCCTTATAGAACTCACATTTGGACGGCTTAACAAACAACACTGCCTTATGTAAGGCGGCCATGACCACTTCCAAGTCAATGGCCTGTTGTTTGGGAGTCAGGGAGTAAACCATATGTTGTCAATATATGCGACTGCACAAGTAAACCGGAGGTTGCCCAGTACATTGTTGATCATATGTTGAAACGTAGTGGGAGCATACTTCAGCCCAAAGGGCATTATGCAGAATTAGAAAATGCCACGTTTCATTTGGATCACTGTTAACCATTCTTGCCCTTTCATTATCCAAATCTGGTTGAATGCATTGACAACATCTATCTTGAAGAACACATAAGATTTGGCGATTGCTTTGCTTATCATTTGTTCTAAAGTCAGGGGGTAGGGATCAGAAACCGTTATTTTGCTTAAATGACCATAATCTAAGCAGGGATGGAGGGAACCATCAGCTTTTTTAGCGAAAATGATGGGGGACGCAACTGGTGATGTCTCCTTAAACAGCCACCCTTTTTTCAGCATATCGTCCAACCAAGTGTTGAGTGAAATCTTCTCCTCCATATATGGGGATACAATGGACAGTTGATATTCACCAACTCCACTGTTGTACGAAATCCATAGTTGAATCTAGTGTGAGGGGGCAGGCGATCCGCCTTTTTCAGAATCAAAGATGCTATGATAGTGCATTAAGCTTTTGGGGAAATTGGCCGGTATGCCTGCAGGAGAGATGAGGGACATAATATAACTGTGGCCTTGAGTTTTCTTAATAGTGTCAATCAGAGGAAATTCATTCCTCCAGTTGATCATTAACAAACAGCAATATGTTAGACTCCAGGTGAATCTTGACATGTTGTCAGCACCACCATCTCAATCCTAAGATCACCAGAAACAGCAAGTTCAGCATAGCGGAAAAATGATCGCAGAAGCCAAACTGATGTACCAAAAAAGGTACTGGCTGACGGATGACATATGACGTCTGGGAGGCAGAAGAAGCCACCATCACCAATGGAACCACGTCCATGTCCAGTTCTGATTGTTGGGCCAACTCCACGCTCATGAAATTATCTGCAGCTCCAGTATCCACCAGGGCCTTAAAGAAGAAATGGTGGGATCTGATACTAATCTTCATAGGCAATAAGAAATAAGCGAAGTTTTGTTTATTGGAAAATTTGGCTATTTCTGTTGTGACTGAAGAAATAACTGACATATTGGGGGGAAGGTCAGGGGCTTTCCTTGGAGCAAAGATGGGAAAAATGAGGGTGAGAGAGCTGACTTCCTCCATCTGGGCTTTTAGGGATTCATTTATAGGTGAATTGGAATCAACCAGCTCAGACCCAGGGGTAGCTATGGGATTGGCATATGGAGCTACCACCGGTTTGAGGGAAGGCACTCAATCCGCGTCACCTTTGGGTAATCCTATCATAAAATTTCCTTTTGATAGCAGGAGGCATGGCAGGGGAAGTCATTAATAGTATTTGCGGCGCCACATATTTGATCTACTGTTCTTTGTGAGGTGGAACAAACATCATGATGAGCAGAAACTGAATCCAAGTCTGATCTAAAGATTGCCAGAAGCATATCATTAGAGAGATCCAGTGTGGGAGACAGCTCACGAAAGGTAGAGATCAAAGAAGCCAAGCTGGGGCTTCAGCCATAGTATAGAGTAATTTGAATTAGTAGTCTGATTATGGTACCGAAGGTTCCAAAGCCGCCAATACAACAGCAATCAGCGAAGTGGGATCTCCTGCTTGTAAGGAAGAGCGCAGAAGGCCCCTAACCCACCGACAGGCATCCCCTTCCAAAGCGTTCAAATAAAGCAACCCCTTGTTGGGCATGAGGTAATGCGGAGGTAGTATTAAGTGCAATTGCCAAACGCATTTGCACCTCAGAGAGGGCGTCAATAACTTCATCAACTATCTCATGGGAAGGAACCCATGAACTTTTCTTGGCTGTTAGGAGGGGGAGTGATAGTAAACCATGCAGCTCGGCTGGTCTAAAAATATCTTCAAAGTCAAGTGGATAATATTCCCAAAATCAACAAGTGACCAAACTAACAGCAAAAAACAGACTACTGAATGCATGTTAGTTTGGTAGAGGGTAACCACTGCAACGCCCACCTCAAAGAGCAGGGAAGAAGTGTCTGGAAACAATGGTTGGTCAATTATGTCATGAAAATGGCAGAAGAAGTTTAGAACTACCTGCCAGTTGGAATGCGTAGGCACCCAAAAAGAAATCCAGAATGCCAGAGGCATTGCCGCACATATGACGTTGTATGGAGCCAGGCATTGAGAAATGATAAACCATTGGTGCAAGACAATCATTAATAACAGACTGAGAACGAACTAAATAGAAACATCCTCAGACCCTGGAGGTCTTGCTGCAGGGGGTAGCATCACAAGTATGGTTTCTACAAGGTCACTAGTAAGTGGGGTTGTTTCATCTGGGGAAACAAGGGGGTGAATCCTTGCTTGAAGATGGTGGATGTAGGGCCACAGGATCCCATTATATTGTTGACAAAAGTTTGCAATGATGGGGCTGAATTGTTAGAAATATCAAGCTTAATGATCTAGTTTATGACGGTGGGGGCCATAGTGACCATCAGTACTGGTAGAGCCCATCCAGTGTAAGTCCCGGGGAACATCCCCTGGCTGTTGATTGGGCCATTTTCCCATTCCCAAGTAAGAAGACACCAAAGAGAATGGCGGTACCTCTTGTTACTCAGGGTGATCTCGCTCACATAGTAGATGAGCAGTGGGTAACAGCTCTTCCTCTTCAGATCCCATACCCAGCACCCACACTCACCTCAGCAGAACTGCTATGGGTAATTAGCAAAAATCTGCACCAAGATTGTCAAATTGAAATCAGTCAATTCTAACTCAAGTGTCAATCTAGCTGATGCTCAGATCTCAAATGGCCGAAAAGACATGAAGACTGAAGTATCAGCCAGAATGGCCGACAGTTCCAATTTGATTAAAATGTTGATCAAACAAATCACCTCCCTACCAAAGTCATCAGGGATCATCCTTGATGGCCAGGTTATAGCATCAGATGCCATCGATGAGGGTTCAAAGTCCCCCTTGACAATTTGGATGTTGCAGCCAATGTGTTGCCACTGACCAAATGAATGTCCCAGTGACTGAGCATGGGTGGGTTGGGCGTCCTGAACCCATTTCCAACCAAATGGACCCGCCCCTATGTGGGGTGTCCTTGGGGGATTCCCATCGCTCGTTGGGCCAAATGCCATCATGCAAACCATCAAAAAAAATAGCTGAGCCTTGAATTGGACGTTCAAGGTTGAACTGACAGCAACTCAGCCCGCCACCGAATTTTTTGATGTCAGTTCCCAGGAATAAACCTGCCCATTCCCAAATAATTCACCAGTTGGGTCAAAATTGAGGGTCCCGAACCTGGCTTGTCACTACCCCAATTGACCACTATTTAATCAGTTGCATAGCACTGAGAAAATTGTTGGTTGATTTTCTTCCTTTTCTTCAATAAAAAATTTGCCAACAAACCAAACAATTTTTCTATTGTATCACTCCTTCTGACCGCATCCCTGATGGCGTTTTCCTGGTGGCCTGTCAGTTCATATACTGGATGGGCTCTACCAGTACATATGGTCACTATGGCCCCCTCCATCATCAATTGGATTCAGCGAGTCCAATATTTTTGGCTATTCAACCCCATTATCCTGAACTTCCAACAACAATACACGAGAATCTAGTGGCCTTATATCCACCAATTGCAAGAGAGAATCCGCCTCCTTGCCTTCCCGGTTGAAATGACCCCATCTGCTGATGAACTTATTGAAACTAACTCTGTGGTCCCACCCCTTGCAGCAAGGCCCCCTGGGTTGGGAGTGGGCTCATTGTGGTTTGTCATCGGGTCAAACTCACTGCTGTGTTACACCAACAATTCATTAGTTCCCAATGCCCAGCTTCATATCAAGTCATTCAGTTGGTAATGCCTCTGGCATTATGGCTTGCTTTTGGGTGCTTATGCATCCTGACTGGCAGGCCATTCTAAACTTCTTCTGCCATTTCCATGACATCCAGTATAAATACAAACTGGCCACCAGAGAAAAGCCATCAGGAGCGCAGTCAGAAGGATACCAATAAAATAAAAATTGATAATTTTTTGAGGCAAATTTTATTATAAGGAAAAGGAAAGAAAATTGATCAACGATTTTCTCAGTGCGATGCAACTGATTAAATAGTGGTCAGTTAATGCGGGGACAAGCTGGGATTAAGACCCTCAATTTCAACCTAACTGGCAAATTTTTTGGGAATGGGGCGGATATTCATGGGGAACTGGCATCAAAGAATTTGGCGGTAGGCTGAGTCACTGTCAGTTCAACCTCAAACGCCTGAACTGAGGCTTGGTTATATTTCTGATGGTTGGCACATTGGCGTTTAGCCCAACGAGCAGTGGGGATACCCCAAGGCCACCCCACATAGGGGCAGTCCCAATTGGTTGGGAACGGGTTCAGGATGTAAACCCGCCCATTCCGCGTTGCTGGGCCATTTGTTCAGTCAAAAGCGTTGTGTCAGCTGCAACACCCGATTTTGTGGATTGGAGATTCAAACCCTTGTCAATGGTGTCCAATGCTACTACCTGCATGTCAGGGATGATTTCTGACGATTTTGGGAGGGGGTAAATTTTATACCTATGGTGTTGGCCAAATCAAAACTGTCAGCAATTCTGGCTGATGAATCAGTCTTCATCCATTTTTGACTATATGGGATCTGATCATCAGGCTTGTTCTCACCAAATTTGGCCAATCATATTCATTTCAGCAATCTTGGCACAAATTTCCCTGATTAGGTGTACTAGTTCTTTCTGAGGTAAATGCGGGCACTGGGGGAGTGATCCAAAGTGGGAGGGCTGTTACCCAGCACTCGTCTACCATGTGAGCTAGGTCGCCCTGAGTAACAAGGTGTACAGCCACCCTCTTTGGTATCTTTTTACTTGGGAATGGGAAAAGAGCCTGATCAATGCCCAGGGGACGTTCCTCATGACTTACAGAAATGCCACAGCTGCCTTCAGAAGGGCTATGGACACAATTCTGGGAGATTTGAAGTTGTCATATTTACTAGTGTACCTTGATGGATCAAATTTTTATTGCCGCACTTTTGATGACCACTGGGAAAACTTTGAGGAGGTTTTCAGAAGGCTAGCAGCTGCAAAATTTAAGATCAAGCCCATAAAGTGCCAGTTCCTCAAAACCAGCTGGAATACCTCTGATTTGTTATTGACAAAGTGGGTCTTTGGCCCCAAACCTCTAAGCAGGATGTCATCTCCAAAATGAAATGGCCCAAATCTAAGTGCAATATCCAAGTATTCCTAGGCATGATCAGGTACTATCAACAATTTATCACTGATTTTGCACAACTTGGGGAGCCGCTTTTCTAGATATTTAAAAATAAGGTCCCATTTGACTGGACTCCAGCTTGCCAGAATGCATTTAACCAACTTTGATTGGCCCTATTGGATGCGCCTGTTTTTTGATAACTGGACTTAAATTGTATATTTATTGTCCAAACTGACGCATCCTTAACAGCAGTAGAATCTGGGTTATCCAAGTTGGAGAAGATGGTGAAGAACATCCAGTTGCCTTTGCTAGTTAGACCTTAAATGTACATGAGAGGAATTACATATTGACGGAACAAGAAAGCTTAGCTGTCATATATGCTTGAAAGCAATTTCAGGTCTATTTCATTGCACTCATTTTTAAGTTGCTGCCAATCATGCTTCCCTAAGATGGCTGAACAACTTAAGAAAAAAACAAAGGCCCAATTAACCCACTGGGTATTAAAGCTTCAAGCCTATGACTACACAATTGAGCATTAAGCTGGGACAATATATCAAATGCAAATTGCCTAAATTAACTACCCACCATTACAACACTTAGTCAGGCTGCTGATAGTTGAACAAGAAAATGGTCAGCGTGGAGTACCAAAATGAGCATTAATCTGTCCATAAAATATTATTTGAATCACTAAAAAATACAACTATGAAAACGGGATGCTTTACAAGATCATTAGGAAAAGAAGTATATTTTCCAAGACCCTTAGACTGAACAGACTTAATAATAGCGGCGCATAAGGCCATAGGACATGGTGAATTCAAAAGATGAAAAACATCTGAAGCAATTCTACTATTGGGAGTCAATGCATTTTGACATCCAAGAAACGTTATAATGCTGTGCAGAGTGTCAAGGCGAAAAATGTTCTGAAAAAGAACATCTTACCAGCTTGTTAGGCTCAATTTCGCTTGGCACACTGTATCTATTAATCTTGTCAGCCCACTTTAAACAAGCAACACAAAGGTCAAGTACATTATTGTAGCTATTGATCACTTGACCAAATGGGTCAAGGTCAAGGCTATTTGGGAAGCAGGAGCAGCAACTGTATCAAGTTCCTCTCCTTGAAAACATCATCCAGAAGCATGGATGTCCCCAGGTTATTCTGACCAATAATGAAACAAATTTTAACGCAAATGTCCTTTCCAAGCTCAACCAATTAATGGGAATATGAGTTGTGCTTTCTGCTTCATATCATCTTGAAAAGCAATGGTACAGTTGAGCGTGCAAACAGGGTGTTAGTGAACATTATCAGGAAATTAGCTTCAGCTAAACCATCTGAATGGATACTTATTTAAGTTCAGCAGAATTTTCCTACAATATCACTACCATTTGTCAACCAGGATGTCACCCTTTCAAGTATTATATGGAAGACTTGTCAGACCTACCAACACTACTATTTTCAGTCCTAGAGGATCCTGGTGAAAACACTTATACTCAATATGTCAAAAAGCTTGAGGATACTTTAATAAAACTACAAGCTCAGGCCCTCAACAACAGTTTTGCTGTGAAAAAAGCCTGACATCAAAAGGACTTAGAAGGTTGCTACATATTGCCTGAACTAAAAGTTAACAATAAAGTTTAATTTGCAACGCCCATGGATCAGGCCAATTGCAAAAGCTAAATCACATTTGGGTAGGGCCATTCAAAGTCATTGAGAGACATCTAAGTTCATATAAACAATCAGAGATATTAAGACTGGCCATATATACAACTGAGTCCATGCATATTTTTTAATATGGTTCAATAAGCTGGCTGAATAAAAAAAATAATAAAAAATAATATATATATAAATTCTTATGTAATTAATGCTTTAGTTTGTAATTAAGGATGAGAAGAGGATCTTTCATGGAAATGGCAGAACAAGTTTAGACTGGCCTGCCAGTCAGGATGCATAAGCACCCAAAATCAAGCCAGAATGCCAGAGGCATTGCCAACCAGATGACTTGGTATGGAGCCAAGCAGTGGGAAATGATGAAGTGTTGGTGCAGCAACATGGTGAAAATGATCCCAATGAAAAACCACACTGAGCCACTCCTGACCCAGGGGCCCTTCTGCAGGGGGTGGAATTACTGAGATAACCTGATAAAATTCTTGGCATATGGTGCCATCTCAACCGGGGTGTCAAGGAGATGAATTCTCTTTTGCAATTGGTGGACATAAGGCCACAAGATTCCCCCAGTATTGCTGTCAGAAGTTAGTGATCATGGGGTTGTAAAGCCAAAAATATAGGACTCACTGAACCCAATTGATTATTAAGGGGGCCATAGTGACCAAAGAGTACTGGTAGAGCCCATCCAGTGTGGCACGGACTGAAGCCACCTGGAAATGCCATGGGGATGCAGTTAGAAAAAATGAAATTTAGTTTTTGTAATTTTATATTAAGAGGGAAAAGTAAAGAAAATTAAATGTAACAATATTCTCAGTGCTACGCAACTGATTAAATAGTGGTCAATTGGGGTAGTGATAAGATGGGATGGGGTCCCACAATTTTGACCTAATTGGGGAATTGTTTGGGAATGGACTGGTTTGTTCCTTGAGAACTGACATCACAAAATTCGGCAGTGAGCTGAGTCTCTTTCAGTTTAACCCTAAACATCTGAACAGGGGCTCAGCTATGTTTCCAATGGTTGGCATGATGGCGTTTTGGCCCAATGAGCGACGGGAATCCCCCAAGGCCACCCCACATAGGTGAGGTCCATTTAGTTGGGAACAGGTTTGGGACACCCAACCCGCCTGTGCTTGGTCGCTGAACCATCTGTTTGGTCAAAGGCAGCATATTGGCACAACATCTAAATGGTTTGAAGGAGGGTTTCAAACCCCATTGTTGATGTGCCCAATGTTAGTTCTATTGCTCAGCTTATTGATTGAATTGGAGCCATCAGTTGTTCTGGCTGATACCTCAGTCTTCATACTTTTCCAGCCATTTGAGATTTGGCCATTGGCCAGATTGCCACTCAAATTAGATCAACCAATTTCAATTTGACAATCTCAGTGCAGATTTTGCTAATTTTCTGCAACAGTTCTGCCAAGGTGAGTGTGGGTACCAGGGGTGGTATCAGAAGTGGGG